>JAAAKL020000160.1:0-48145 GCA_010016065.2 Carybdea cf. marsupialis auct. non (Linnaeus, 1758)
AGAGAAAAAAAAGAGAAAAAGGGGAGAAACAAAAGTAGGAAAAGAGAAAAGAGGTGAGAAGAAGGGGAGAGGGGCGGGGGGGGGGGGGAGGGAGATGAACAACTAACAAAAAAGAAAGGAGTTCACGTTTGACACAAAAGCATACAAAGCTTTGCTGTTTATCTCATATAGGAAGGAAAAGGCGGAATCAGCATCCCGGTTTCCCAATGTAAGTCCTATGAATGAAAGCTTTCATAAGAAATTTCGTGCAAAGTGTTCTTCTATAGATTTCTTAGGAAGTGTTTTCTTTAGTAGGAGTTGATTTAATTTTAAATAACATTTAAGCTGAAGACAATTGAGGTAATTTTGACCTATTAGAGTTCCTTTTAAATTCCATAGCAGTAGGCTATATTATCAAGTACCGATACTTTCTTAAGGTTTTTCCATCCCAGTACCGCATTCCTTATAAAGTATTGTTTAAACTGTACGTATTGTACCTTGCCCTTTCATAGACGACCAATATATGTACACGATTGGAAGTGTCGTTAATATGTTAATGATAATCGAAGGAAATTGTTGATGTATTACTTCAGATCTGCATGTTTTGCGACATGTACCAATTCTTTGCCATATAAATTGTAAGTTGGTAATTCGATTAATTTTTCCGTTGATCTTCCAAACTCAAGCTGTCTTTGGGCATTAAAACCCCCACGGCTCACCCCCGCGCAACAGTCATGTTCTCTGAACTCTTGATGACAATAGTAACGAAGGCGAGGTTTTGACTTGCTTTAACAGCAGCTTTCATGCTTTCTGTTATACTTAATTTTATTTACTTTACAACAGAATATCTTTTTATCTCCAGGTCCTTGTTATATAGTCCCAGCAGAATTCTGACAAATGCTAGGAGTTTAACAAGCTCGATAATTATTAAAAACCACCAGTTGTCTTTTCATTTACACACGAAGAGACCTAGATCTAACCTGTCTCTATCTCTATGTTCACAATTTTGAATTCTACCACTTTGCCACATTGTGACTTATAATTGTTCCATATTAGGGAGATTGTTTAGAAACTCTTAATACTGTCAGCTATGTGGAGTGACGAGGTTCTATTTTGGCTTCCTTAAGTACGTGTCAATTTCAGAAAGTAGCAAAGGCGATTGATACACAAAAGTCTGGAGCTTCAGTGACGTCAGAATTTCTTATCCCAAAGTGACATTTGCTGTTTGGTACTGAGGTAGACCACAAAGAAAAGTTAAAATGTACTGACCTCAATTTGGCATTGAACATTAACTGTCTGACCAAATAATCATCTTTAAATTTTCGTTCTTGCAATTCTCTCTCAATTGTATCTTACGTTTTAAGATCACTTTATCGCTGCTACGAACCATCAGAAGTAACAGATACAAAGAACAGATATTCAAATGACCTACCAACAGTTAATTCTAGAGCAGTGATAGGGTTTTGGCACCCCCTAAAACTTTCCTTTCAACAATCGACTTTGGAAGTGGTTGGAAAGGCATCTCACGGTGTAATGTTAATAGTTCAACAAGGGCTTACAGGTTATAACAAGCTAGTCTTTCCTCGTTCAACTAAGGAAGAATAGTGCAAGACGGAGTTATAGTTAGCATGTGCTATATACATAGACAAATTCGGACCACTTCCATACCATAAATTGAGCAGTATAAGGAACTTAAACTTTGATTTTAATCTTCCATGTTAGAGCCACTAGTGAAAATAGAAATTGGCTTGCATAATTTTATTCCCTTAAAGGAAATTGGTCTTATCAGGTGGGATTTAGTGATGCTTTGAGATTTTTGTAACACCACTTTGCACTGATGTCTTCCCCTAGTCAATGCCTTTAAAGCTACTTGCAGTTGCATTAGATGAAAAAAAGGCCTCATGGGTAAACTGTACCAACATGCCACTCGTGATATCCCCAATACGTTCAATTTTCTATACTTTTTGAACCCTCTTTTATCATCCATTATTGCCTTCAGTAAACGTGTTATTCTCTCAGAGTTTAAAACGGGTACTTAAGATCGTGTTTCTTAAGTGAAAAACCTCATTTTTTCTGCTCTATACGTAAATGTGTTTTTCTTTCTTTATTTTACAACAATAAGTCATTATTTACTTCCGACTGAGTCAATCTCGTCATCACCAATGACCCAATTTGTCCAACGAATATCTTAGTTCAAAGTGGTAGGAAATCAAACGGAGCTCGTTCTTACTTCATGTCAAGGAATGCAAACTTTTTTGAACACCCACTTTTCCTTTCGTGCCCTCCGCAAACAACAAATAAAAAAACAAACACAATAAGAAATAAACGATCTTTCTTTTGTTGTCTGTAGGCCATGTACGTTCACTACAAATAACAACGTTGTTGACAAAGTAACGTGAAAATTCCTTCATATTGTACTCGCGCAAATAGTTGTTGTGGGATGCAATACGACGCTGTAGAAAACTCTTATAGTTATCTGCTAATTAAGTAATAAACAAGTTGATTAGAAAGAGCTATATGGTACTCTCTTATTCTTCCTTCAATTTTTGATCAATTAACTCTCCAAAATGTTATTATCAAGAAATATTCTAATGGGGAGCTACTATAAGTTAAGGGTTGGAAGTTGATTTTACGGTTAAGACATATTTGCTTCCAAAAGGAGGGGGTACAAAGTGGTATTGCGAGTATTTTACGTAACTGTTTTAAGTAGTGCATAGGATCCACTGTATATGATTCTGTCAGTTAACCGGACATGCTTTTAAGCTATTATGTGTTTTTTAACATGAAGTTGTCGGGTTGTTTATGTTCGTCTTCATGAGTAACTGCCGGGAGACTTAATCATCCACCAGTCTGCTCCTGCTTGTTTTATTGAAAGTCTTGAATCGTTATTACAGGACTGTTGTTAAGTGTATAACAAGTAACTTTAAGCGACAACCCAAATGACTGAACGAAGCTATAACCAAGCCCTGGTATGGAAAAAATAAGGAGGGCCGGGGGACAAAATTTTGACACCGCTTTAGGAACATGCATGAAAATCTAGCTGAAACTAAACGTAAAGAAGCAAACAAGGGAATGTTATCAAACATGGCAAAATCAAAGGATGTTTGCAATTTTAGTTCTTGGAAAATATTTTTAACTTAAATGAACAATAAAACATAGCAACGAATTGACAAGACTCCACTCCCATTCCAGTGCTCGGCCTTGCTTTTGGACCGAATAAAATTTAGTTTAAAAACATTCGCTTTTTCCTATCTCTTCGTCATTTTACGACGATTCTATGAACCAAGATTGATGAACTTATGAAAGAAACTCTCTAATTTTGAGAGACTGTTTCCAACTGATAAACCAAGCCAAGTAACCAAGAAAATCCAATAAGCAATTTTGGAGCCGAAACTTCTGTTGGAACGTTTCCTATAAATTCAACTAGAGTTAATTACAATTAGACTTCTGACAAAATATGCTTCATTACTAGTACTCCCGAACCTTCCTCGAATTCATTCGCTTTACAGACTTCTCCTGCAATGAGCATGCTTTACTTAAACAGTGATTCATTAAAGTTATTGTTAATTTAATCTCAACAACATAACTAGCAATAGGTTGCAAAATTCTAAAGAGAGACGTAGTACAAAGCAATCACTGTTACAACAGGTGAGGTTAAGTTAAATAAATTGTTTGTTTATCAAATTTCATGTAAAATTTTATTTAGCGACACAATCAGTGTTTTCTGGGATAAAGTTGGAAACACTTAACTATAATAAAGAGCAAACCACATTACCGCTGCAAAACGTAGGGATAAGATCGTTCACAAAGAAATTGTTTAAATAATATTCCTATTTTTACATATCATCACATGTAAATATATACGTTTGTTGGTCTCAAATAACCCAACATATGAAATGTTCTGGCACATCTTCGCTGATGGTCAATCTGAGTTGAAAGTTCTTTGTGATGACTCAGTCCCTAATGAGTACATCGGAACATTTATCTTTTGTACAGGGTATTTAAAAAGACACTCATTATCTGTCTGCACAAACCCTAAGCGGATGTCGACCCGTCGTGGACAGTTACAGGAGATTGTCATTTGGTTAGGGAGCTTCAGAAAACACTGTAATACTCAAGACAGACTAAGTGCTTCTGGCACTCGAATTATATGTCTTGAAAATAAACCTGGCGAGTTGCACCTGCAACTGAATAGATAGACCTGAAATTAGACTCAAAGCAACAAGGACGAAAGGGAACTTTTACATAACTGTTTTATCCCTCAATTTTACTGAATTTCGGAGTGTTTGAAAGAGCAGAGCAAGAAGAAACGTGGGTCTGACCTTACATAAGTTTCACATCTAAAGTTCTTAAGTTGTATACATTTTTCGAAGACTTGGTATAATGGAAACAACGACCAACTCACTGAAGGCTCTATGGCCCGCTACTGGTAAAATCTTCACTATAAACCTTAGGCAAAGTTCGAAACGTCAATCTGCATGATTGAAAAATTCGCAGTGAACAGAGTGGTTTAACCACTCAAAAGTATATTTCAAAATGATGGGCTTTACCTTTTCGCAAGCGAGGTGGTGGACTCATGTTAATTCGTGTGATGAATTATCTCCAACAGTGACGCAAATTATTATTAAGTACAGATCACTAATTGAATTTTTTCGCATTTCAGCTAAGAGTTTATAAAAATAACCAAATTACTCACTAACATTTCAGATCCGAGGTTGATAACAGACCTCCATTTTCAACAAAATTATGTTCTCTTTTAGTAATAAAGTTAACTCATCCGACATCGAGGAGAAATACCTCGGCAGTTGTGCCATCTGTCAACTTCCCAATTTAGCGCTCAGGAACTAGGACACGAGGACTGCTTTTACTTCTTCTTCGCTTTACGCCCTTGTTCCTCTATGGGGATGGACGGGCGATGGTTCTTCATGTCTTAACTCCGTCTCGTCCGTCTATATTCCTCTATTGCACTGTTCGTAGCTCAGGGTTATTTTCTGAAGGATGTGTTTCTCTTTCGGGGGTTTAATATCACTGGTGATAAGTTGTGATTTGTTTGGCCTACCTATCGTGAAATTCTGCTCAATTTGCAGTACTGGAGATCAGCAAATCAAATGATATTGACTTAGTGATAGTATAAGGCTCACATTTTGGCCTAAGAAAGGGGATAATATCAATTATTCTTAAAAAGAGAGAGATAGCACACTGGGTATGCCTTACGGCTTGCGAGCTTTAGGTTAAACGTTACCTACGAATTGTAAAGGTTTGCATGCTGACACTAATCTTCATGTTACAAATGCTTAGGAATTATAAACATTTAACCTGAACAGATAGACAGGCAGGCAGGCTGACAGACGGAGACATATGCTTAAACGTTTGACAGTTCAGGGAAGATTCAATTAGAAAGTCTGCAAAACGATTTTATATATATATATATATATGCCACCCTCACCTGTCCGTTCATAAAAGAAAATTGAAAAAGTTAGCTTGCTTCAAAATAAGATGATTCTGGTTCCTCTGTCGTCTCCCTGTGGGCATCATAAAGTAACTGCCTGCAAACAACAAAACGACAAGAAATTTCCAATTTTGAACTAAGATATGTTTATTTTTAACATCTATGTTCAGAGGGAGACAGACAGCAACACCTGTAGAAGAAAGCGGGATAAAATAGATCAAAAGAGCAGAAAATATGTTTGAGAATGCTTAAAAGTTCAGAAGTAGTAACGACCTGTTCAAAATAATGTCCTTAGATACGGCAAAGAACTGAAAACATTAGTTACACTGGAAAGGAGTCAACTTTGAGAAAGGTCCTGAAATGAAAGGTATATTTGTCACCTCTATACGGGCTCAGAAAAGGTACATTGTTCAGTAAATTTGTAAAATGCGAATGCACGCGACGTTTCTCCTTTCTTTTGTTAACTAACTATATAAATCACTTATATAATTTATTTTCCTCTTTCCATCCCACACCTCGGAATGATACAACAAATTTATCCAGCAAACTTAACGTGATTTTTAAAACACACACAGATTACTGCTTTTAGCAAGAATCGAATGCAATCTAAAATGTAAAACAATCAACCATCCAAGACCAACAATGTTACTCACAATATCGAATAATGAAAGGTGACTAGCAAGCTAACGAACCCTGTATGTATTCAGTCTCTGTTGTAAGATTTAATCGAATCCTGCTGTTTCTATTTTTACATCCTAATTTCTTTACATTCCCCCCTGATTCAAAGCTACGCTTCCATTTGGTCCATAACTCAGGCACTTGCGAAGCGACCCCTAATGACTGGACGGTTGCGGCTTCTAGCAGGTGGCGCGGTAGGAGAACGAGATTTTGAACTCCAAACGTCCAATTCTGACTGAAAGCACATGGCAGTCTTAATTAGTTGTGCGTTTTTTACTCCTAGCGGGAGTCTTCTCAGTACCAGACCTCTCTTTACCGTTCGCAAAACAGCTGTTAGTTGTCCTACATCTAAAGAAAATAGTGTGCTTTTGGCAGTTGTCTAAGCTGCTAAAACAGGCGCAAAATTTCCTCTGCTCTTCACAAGCTGCTTCCCTGAAGGCAACCTTGTTATCGTTAGAATAGAATGACACAAATTCTTTTTACGTATCCTGAACCATAAATCGCATAAAAATGTGGAAGTTTGTTTTTTTTGGCTTTATCTGAGCACATATATCACTGATAAATGACTGATACTTGTGTACACAGTTATGTCTTGAATTGTGGTTTTTTTTCAATGATAAACAGTATTTAAATGACCTAATTTTGACATCTATACATCAGTCTTGACATACAGAAAAAAGTACGTAAAATGTGTATCTTTCTATATCTTTGGGTAAACTTTTAAATTATTATTCAAGAGTTGGTATAAACGTCCATGTCTAAAAGCGAGACGATACTCTTATTTTTTGAACAAAGTCGAATGACAGATCATTATTATGCCAATATACTACATTTGCATGATATGATATATAGTTGGGCGGACGACAAAGTTCCTTTCCCCGCCGCACTATCTCCTTTCAAATCTAGTGTTAATGTCATTCTCCAGTCTTGATGGTGTGTCATTACTACCATTTTAAGTTTTCAACCCAACGACTTCTCTTGCGTGAATGCAAACTGTGAGTTATTTGATATTCAGTTTTAGATCATGACTCAAGTAATCATTGGAGACGCAAATCCAAACCCCATTTTCTTATATGAATCACAAAAAGATATAAGAACTAACATATTTCGTCATTTTCATACCTTGATACATGTTTGAATTTCGGTTAGAGAAATGAAATAAATGATCAAATGTACCTGCATACTAACAGACGTAAGGTTAGACTTTCAAATCAGAAAGTTGTACAAAAACGTTTACTCTATAGCGTTCTGCAATGACGGTACGCATATTTCTCAAGTTACACAATCCAGCTTAATTATTCCCTACTTTGTCAAAATTTTGTATCAACGTCTCTTAACATGTCAGGTTTTTGATATGAATGGTTCCACTGCTAATATTTTGCATTTCGAAAGTAAAACTTTCCTGAGTTCTGGTTTCGTTTTGGTAAAACGCTATTTATTCTCTGCACAAGAAGATGCGAAAATAAAGTACACGAAAAGCATTCATAATTTCTCAGGAATTTGAATGTGAACTCTTTTTTATTAGATATTTGATATAAAAACTAACGTCCAGAGTTTTCTATATTTTTAACAAATTAGAGGTAACTCACTGAAGAGACGAAACAACGTCGATAGAGTAATGTACAAGAAATACAACGGATACCCAGGGTAGAAACGTAAGCTATGGGTTTGTCGGTAATCTTTAGCAACCTTGCTAGTTCACTCACTCTTTAGAGAATGATTTTAGCAACCTCAAGATAAACTACAACAAAAAATAACACTTTTTTAACTTGAAACGTTGTTATCAAAAGGAACTCGAAGATGTTTGTTTATTTTCTTGGATTTCGTAAGAGGAATTTGAAGTGTTTTAATCTATTGTGAAGATTTCGGTACCATGTTTTCCGCGAAAGGTGCTAACTTACTTTGAATCGTTTCTAAGTGGATTCCTTCACTTTCAGTCCTTCATGCCAGTGTTTCCAGGCGGCTACTTCATTTCTATCCACGGTTGACATTCTTCTGCGCCTTGTTGTCACCTTAGTTTAAGACTATGTTTTACTAGCAAACTAAGGGTCAGGACCCATGTATGCTACTGAAATACGTATGTTAACCTTCCTAAAACAGCTTGAATTTTGTCAAGAAGACCAAGAGACGAATTAACTTTCCCTTCATAGACCCCATTTTTTCGTTAAAATGGTTAATTACGAAGCTTGTCAGTCGACATTTTGCCTTAAAAATCAGGTAGAAATGGGAGGGTTTTATGTCCGCCTGTATTGCTCAGTCGCATTCGAGGTATCTGTACGACTGCGACTTCCATCGTTTACTTACTACTGAGTTACGCCTACACAGAGACACGCTACTGGGCAGGGACATCCTGCCACTGAATATTTAGGAGGGAGTCTCCGCGCTTCCATCATGATCCACCACTACGTACTACAGAACATGTGACTCAAACCAAGCTTACAATATTTCCTTCAAATTCACTCAGAACTTGTCGACTCCAATGGAACCAGCAATAGTGACATACGTTACTCTTTAGCGGTTAAAGAAAAACTATTCAACCGCAAAGAACAGATAGCCAATTGAGGTTTCAGTCACGAAATATCAGAACAGGTGCCCGTAATAATGTTAAACTGTGTGGGATAAAACATATTATGATGTCAAGATAAATTTTCCAACTGTCTTGTAATTGAACCCACAGGTGATAATATTCTCTGCCTTTTAATGACTTCAAGCTTTGGATTATGGGGAATATGAATGGGAAAAATGTCGGTGAACAGTGCTCTGTTGGAAGGGGGTGGGTGAGGGAAGAATGAGGTTATAACAAATCTGCTACTTGACGTAACACAAGCTAGCCTGTCCATGACTGGTTAAGATCTTGAGGTCATAGAGAATTGTCAGCAACATGTTCTTGAAATAAGCCCACCACTTACTTGGATGTCCATTTTCAGTACGTTTATGGATGCTTCACGCCCAACAGAACTCCGAATACCACAAGTTCTATTTACGTCAAATTTGCATGAAGCTTGGAGGGAAAGATAAATGTTAATATTAGCCAATTCGTTTGTTAAGAAATCATCAATTTATTCTTCCATGATCTATCAGCTGGCTTACCATGCCCATCGTGCTAGCGAAGATTATATGAGAGACAATCACTTGGGGGGAAGCGATTGTGCGTGGTTTTTATCACGAATAATTTTCGAAAACATTGGCTATTACATTTTACAGGGAACCAAGGGAGAAAGAGGGAAGGAGGGTTTACAAAATTAGGCAGATGGTTTTGTGTACTATGGTAACAATCCGTCATGTACCTATCTGGTCAAGCTTGTCATTTACCTGAAAAGGTAATGTACCATAATGCACAAGTAGCCAGAGAAATAGACAATGCCCAAAGGTGAAGTAGTATGTATCGAAGAGTAACCTCTCAGAGTGCAAGATGTCGTATACCAGGAACGGTTATAGTGACCGGTGGTCGGTGATAACCGAGGGAAGTTTGAAAAGGACCATCAGGAGGAATTTGAATATCTTGGGACAAATACGGGTGACAATGTACAATATGCCAGAAAAATACATTTTCGGTTCAGGAGATTAATTAATGTTAAAGGGAAGCGAAATATGCTTATTTCCATCACTTGCTATTGCTCCAAGCGTAAGTTACAAATCTTAACAAGTACCTTTTAATCAGAGCCTCGTTATCAGCATACTTCATTATGTTGCTGGTTGTTATTATAACGAGGTTTCTGACTGACTGAATACAGTCAGTAAGAAATATTTAAATGGTATAAGAACTTCAGAATACGTCTGAGCGCATTTTCCGGAAACTAGTTTGGAAATTTTGAGAAAATCAGGCATCTAAGTCTGGTATCATGGATCTACGAACTCTTTAAGTTGGGTTCGGTTGTAATTCGTGCTTTAATTTTAAACATTTTTAAAAGGAGCATGAATACGTCCGACGCTTGTTAACAACAATCATGTAAACGGTACTAAAACTTGGCACAAGTTACGTAAATACAGGCAAGTTCATCATAACATGCCGCGATCTAGAGATGCAGGTTGTCAGATATTGTTTTCAAGTGAGTAAGGTACCTCATCGTAATTTAGTGAACTAGGGCTCTATATTTATCCCCCCTTACACACACGCGCGCCAAAGGGTTAGATTTACAGCTAAGGTTTATGAATCATAACAAATTCGATGATGACACACAACAGAAAGTAGCCCATTAACCTTAAGTATCAGTTAAGTCAAATTGGAGAGCCTTCCAAAACATAAACCTTCCATAAATGAAACCCCACAACATTTTGGCAAGGGTACAAAAATGACATAAATTGTTAACCCATGTAATCTTCTGAAATTGATTACCTATCGCTAAACGCAAATACCCCAGGTATCGCAAGACAAGATGCTACTGCCGTCCTTAATAAACAAGGATGCCACTCTTATTTCAATAGGCTGACATGACTTGATAATTTCATCTCATAAACGCCTTCATATTTCAGCAGCACCTGAGTTACTTCACATAATAACAAGTATTCCCCACCAATTTCAACGAATAGTTCAAATTATGAAGTTTCACAGACCCCAAACCAACGATTTGCATTGAATTTGATCCTTCCTATACCAAGAAACAAACTAAACAGACTTTCCTATTCTAAGAGAGTTGACTATAATGGCGTGACTCTTTCCGATCAAGGTTTTCCTTGTCACTGAACCCCCTTCTGCACTTCGAAGCTGACATCATTTCAAAGCAAGGAGCAAGCACGATGATCAGTTGCTATCATAATTCAGGCGTAAGTAATGAAATTGAGCCCACGCGGGAAGTTAGAGATACCTCAATCAACTCGCCATAAAATAATTTCTTCGGCGTCACTGAGTGACCATTATACAAAAGGGAGTCTGTGACTTCATCAATACCGATTGTCTATGACGAGTATTTTGGCAACGCAGTTGAAAACTCCTCAGAGGATTGTACTTCATTTATTACAGAAATCTACTCTGGCCTGCAGCAAAATTAAATATTGTTAAAAGTCGCTCGACGAATGCAAAAGCCAAGAACTTTCATTGGATATTAGTTGTGATATCCATAGAAAACAAGATTCTTGGAAACTGAGAAGTATATCTGAACTCAGTGCTCGTCTCATGAAATGTTTCACAATGTGCACAGCAACCTCACTCGCTAATGCTCTATGATGATAGCGCTTGTTATTTTAATAACTTTTTACTCAGAAATGTTGACTGAGGTTCAATTTGCTCTCTATTAAAAGGAATTTAACAGCAGCCTGTTTTGACGAAATCAATGCTGGACGCAGGTGTTTCATCGTTTCGTAGAGGACCAGAAATGCAATTAGAGCAACGAAATCAAATCAGCTTCTGGAGTTTAACCTGGTACAATTTACTGTTTGAAATCGTTATGCTAGGTCAACTGCATGGTTAAACGGTTTTATCTGATAATTTACATATCATACGATGTCCTTGCTAAAGGTTTACGAAAAATGCAATGTAGAAATACTGGATAACTCACTAAACGTTCGTAGTTCGAAATATTAAACATTATAAAAATGTCTTCGGGTGGAATTATTCATGATTCAGTCCTTTAAATCTTGTGTTCTGATGAAAGCATACGTAAACCAATTTGATTTTTATGATTATGACGGTAACAGGCATGATTGTGATACGGAGTCTTTGGTCCTTTGCCCCACCCTCATACACTTCGTACGCCTTATACTAGCTCGAGAAATAAAGTAGCAACAAATGGGAATCATTTCCTTCGGTAAGGTGAAGGTGACGAAAGTGCATTGATGAACTGTTCCGACTTTTTCGTATTTTTAAAGATCAACTGAAGCTAATGACTACTGAAAGAACGTCGACCTATGCCGGAAAACAATATAGATCTTTTCGACTTGAACGGGAAAACTTTAACCTCATTACAAAATCTCTTAAAACAGTCTTAATATTATGTAGGAAAGACATACAGGTAAAATGTACAGGAAAGACGTACAGGAAAGACGTACAGGGAAGACGTACAGGAAAGACGTGCAGGAAAGACGTACAGGAAAGACGTACAGGAAAGACGTACAGGAAAGACGTACAGGAAAGACGTACAGGAAAGACGTAAGCTAGAGCCTCAGCAACGGGGGGACTGGAGGGGCTATGCCTCCCAGGTTTTCGCCAAAAAAGTATGAAGATGTAATTTGTTCGCTATAGAGAGGTGTTTCTCTCCATTAGTTTCATTTGTCTCTCTCTCAGTTTTGAGGATGATACGGAGAGTGCGTAAATGAGGTTATCTTTAAGGTATGCAAAATTTAGGAAGCTCACAAAATCGTGTGGAAAAACAAGGGTGACTGTGGTAACTCAACTCCGTTGTGATTGATTTCAAGTTAATGAACATGACATTGGCTACTGCTTCTTTTTATGACTGTGCAAGATGAGCCTATAAACACTCATTCATGAGACTGCCCAAAAATCAATCAACAAGTTAGTAAATCTTTTGCCATGGCGATATTTTAAAGCCTAGTTATGAACATGCTGGGCGAAAAATACAATCTGATAACTACTGTTGTTTATAAATTGTGCAGCCCAAACAAATATTTGACCTTACCTGAGTATAATACAAATGGGAGGAGGTCGCGTGATCGATATGACCATTGGCTCCAGTTGGGTGTGGTCATATTAAACATTATGACCCTTCTGATGCTCATCACATGGGTTTCTCCTTATAACGAATATTCTGTTTAGGAGAGAGGTGTTGAAATTAATGAAAGTCATTGAAACATTACACGTACATTAACCTCTATGTAGATTGATTTATATCAACCATGGC
Source organism: Carybdea cf. marsupialis auct. non (Linnaeus, 1758) (assembly GCA_010016065.2). NCBI lineage: Eukaryota > Metazoa > Cnidaria > Cubozoa > Carybdeida > Carybdeidae > Carybdea > Carybdea cf. marsupialis auct. non (Linnaeus, 1758). The sequence goes on from JAAAKL020000160.1 coordinate 12,901, forward strand.
GTAGCAAAGAACGCCATAACATCAACAAGTACTATAATACACGCTGCTAAATTGTTAGAGACAACAAGGTAGAGTCTGGCATTATCAAGCAGTGGTGACAAAGAAGAGTGGCGTACCTCGGTTACCATAGATTTTTCACCGTACCCTATGACGTTCACCAGACTGACACCTGACCATTTATGGGGCAAGAGTTTCGGAAGCTTGTGATATTTAAGCATGTTATTTTTACTTGTTTATTAAAGATATTTTAGTTTAAAGTTATATATGTTATAGGTATATATATATATATATATATATATATATATAAGATAAAAGATAAAGATATAGAACTCATATAAAAATATATAAAACATAAAAGGCCTTGATACATACCATCAATTTCCTGTATCGTCTAAGATAACTAGTGATTTTAGTATAGCCATGTAACATCCATTGGCGCCTCGTTTATGAACTGAGGCCCAAGCAGCCACAACCAGGGATATCCGTAGTTGGTTATAATACATATATAATATATATAGTATTTTATATATATAATATATGTATATATAATGTAGAAAGAGAAACACATATATATATATATATATGAATATATTAACAAGTAATATTGATACCGTTTCTGGAGCGCTCAATGCCTCATGATAGAATTTAATACCTATAAATAGGCAATAGTAACAAATGACGCCGTTCTGCAATGATCTCTGCAATTATGATGAAATTTATAAAGTATCCCATCCCTTCACTTATCATGACTTGCCTCTTAGAGTCCTTAACAATAACAGGAAATGTATCTTATTTGTGGTAATAAAATAGACGTGCCAATGAAACGCTTCCTTGTTACGAAATGATTGTTAAGAAAATTTAATATCTGTAAGTCAGGGCAGCACTATCTGAGAGTGCACCCTTCATATTTTCTGAAACAACGTTGTATTGTTTCTGTGCTCATTTAGAGACATCTGGTATTAAAAGAACTTTGATTTACACAAGGAATGGATTTAACCTGTAGCAGAAGGAAGTCGCTCGGGATCGACTTGAAATATTTTTATATTAACAGAATCCCGCGGATCTTAGCTCTAATGATCCAATAATTTTGGAGACGAGAAAAAGATATCGCGTTAGAGTCTTCCATATTCTGCCTTGTTTAGTTTAGTGGAAATGTAACTCTTATCTCAATAGATAGTGTACTCCCATACAAAGGTGATACTGGTAAATCCTTACTGGACTTTTACTGGCTTTGAAAGGGACTACAGCAAAAATGATGACCTGAGCATGCCGTCGCGTTGATTTGATGAGATCTTGTTGCAGTTTCTAAGGTTTTGGCATTTTCCTTCGGCTTGATACCAAAAATCATCGAACATTAGTATTAGATAAGAAAAGGGACGTGGTGCGTACTTTGGCTATGGACCAGCTTCAGTATGTCCCCCAACGTGCAAATTGTCGACCAGCATAACAATAGTCTCAATTTAAAATCCCGCTCGAAGTTAACCTGGTATTATCTGGTAAAGACGTCCAATTTGAACTATGGGAAAAGTTACATTCAAGACTTTAGAGTTACGATGAGGAAGCTTCCATTTTGCGAATTATAAATCATCACTGTATTTTGAGAACAGGAAAAGAAAAGAATGTATTCCCATTCTGTTTAGATACTTCAGAAATGGCTACCCTTTTCACGGAACGACAAATGTTTTTAGCCACCTGAAGCTAAGGAATTTTTACCCTAAATATAATTTTTTGCTGACTTAAGGCCATGTTTACTGTGGCCACGGCAGCTGTGATAGGAGAGATTTGCCTAACATCCTTAAAAAACTTGACTGTCTGTTACACATCGTGCATCCCATATATGACACAGACCTGGCGTGAAAGTCGCTTATGACAAAAAACCCCTTAGAATCTTAATTAAGTCTAACTGCAAACGTACAAATTATTATAACTTATTAATTATTATAATTATTATAATTATAATAATACATTTCAAACTTTCGTATTTGACTTCATCAGCAATACCGGTCGGTGGCTGATACAAAGGAAAGTCAACTGTTCGCCTTATAAAGTTTTATCTCGAGGTTTATGAAGCCTTATCTGGCAGAATGAAAATGCAATTTCTGGCTGCCGCTCTTAAATCGATTTTCACTATGATTAAGCTTAATATTATTCAGCTTCATATTTTTTGCAATCGATAAAGTGAACGACAGACAACATTGCACTAGGTTCGTTCTATGAATTCTAAACATTTAAGACATCTATATAGGCCATGCAAGTTCTAATATTGCGCTATCCTTTATTGGCCTTAGGTTGTTACTATAAAAAAGGATGGAGAAAGATTATTTGAGATATCCGGTGATCTTACTATAATCATACGAAAAAAATTTTCTTCATGATTCAGTACTCAAATTTATTGTGAGAGTTGTCATGAAGGGAGGGAGAAACATGGCAGTGTTAAAGTAGGTGGGTTTTGTAGGGGTGATTGATGATGGCGGTAGGCCTATTATAGCGCTGTTACCGTTGTATGGTGAGGTACGTCTTGTAAAGTACAACGTATCACGATATCTTGCTTCGGCCGCTTTGTCATATTTTAGTGGTGTAGTGGTTTTTATGCTGGTAACATGATGTGGTCATATATCGATGTTGTGGGAGGGTAATGTTATGATGTCAGTAACATGGGGTCTTTGTTCACGGTGTATTAGTGGACGTAGTATCAACATTTTATAAACCTTAGGTCTGTAAATTCTGGGCTAAATGTGTCCTGGGTTTTGTGGTGCTTGTTTGATAGCAATATTTTCTGTTGGAGACATGGTGCCATGGCAACTAATTATCATGAACCTCGAGGATTTTTAAGTCTGCAAATTTATCATGGTCACGCTGTCCAATAAGGCTACGAGCTCTTTAGTACAGTAACTTTGATGTTAAATCTAACCAGAAGGTACCTACTGTGAGCAAGATGTTATTAAGCACCAATTCTGCCGAGGGAAAGATGTTTTGTGCCTCTTGAATGATTGACTTGTAACATTTGCTAATAGTCTTTTACAACATAAAAGCGAACATTCCAACCACGTCATTCCATCTATGATTGTAATTTCTTCTAATGCTCTCGTCACGTGTCCCAAGAGCTTTGTATAAGAGCGGGAGCATAGAGGCGCGTGCTTCCTTCCCCTTTCCCTCGAAATACTGGTCATTGACGTTGCCCAAGGCACCTTGGGAATCATACCCGTTTTTCTCTCAAATTGATATCTCTTTCCGCAGCCTTGTAACAACATTCCATTGGATAGTATCGTTCATTTGAGCCTAGATTCAAAATGGAATCAATCTAGCCAAATGGGATGTTTTCAACGAAAGCACTAACCGTCTTGACCTCCTGCCGCTTCGCCGAAGGCTACATACTGGCTGAAATTGTCCGTCGACGTTTGCCTTTTCCTTCTTTCCTTGAGAGATCCCAAAGGTTAAATCAAAGCAACAATACATTGTTTGGATTCTTTTAAGTGGAGAACGCTGAGGTTTACACACTCTGTACAAAATTTGTAATAATGAGGCACGCAGGGTGAAAATGATTGATAAAACAAAAAGGGAGGTTGCTAGCATTGGAGCCAATGATGGCAACGCAGGGGGTTAGTGTAGCCATGCAGAGGTAATTCAAGGAAGACTCAATGATTTACCAAGACCTAGCCAACTAGTACATCCTTATCCCTATTTATCTCTGAAGGCTTAAAGTTTCTATTCTGAGTCATGAGAAGTTTATTAGGACATCAGAAATGTACTGACTTTTGAGCTCCAACTTGCCGCTTTCTATACCATTGGGAGTAGAGCAGCGCAACTTCAACGATTACTAAAGAAACCGCATTTGCATAGAGACAAAGTTTATGCCTTTTCAAGTGTAAACATGTACATTGGACGGGAGGTGTTAATTTGGTTTCCCTTGAAGCAGTACTCTTCAAGATACACATAAGACCAAGAACTTGACTATTATCGAACTATTCAATGAAAGAAATACATGACCTCTGCTTTTCTTCGGCCAATCCGAAAACAACAGTGACGTATTGAAAACGTATGTAACATACAAATAACACCGTATTGCTGCTCTTTCGTACCTGAAAGTTTTGACGGCAATTTCAAATTTATTCGAATAATTAGTTCGAAATTCAAGCTGTAAAAAGCTCTTCGTCTTGCGCTTTCTTTCGATATCAAAATGTTAGTCATATATACTTTATTTGTTGCATTTTTAAGTCGGAGATGGGTTATTGTTACAACTTATTGCGACGTCAAATTTCCTACCAGCAGTGGGTAGGAAAGGATTCTTTGTAATTAAGTAGCAGACAAATGCGTACATTCAGGTACCTATCGTGGCCTATGATAAATAAAAAACTAAGACAGAGGAAGTGTTTTGAAGGCTAGTGGTATAAACAGGGTATTGACTGGCGATGGCAATCTATATCAGCTTGATAGAGGATGACTGAAAACTAAAGAGCTGACTAGAATGAATGGTAAATTGTAATTGATAGAAAAGAGAATAATCTTAGTGAAAAAAGGAATTGTCGCTTTTACAAATATCGGTCAACTTCTTCCCTTTCAGGTACTGAGGCACCAAATCGATGATGACCATCCCTAGTCTTTGAGATCATTCTGATTTCAATGTTGTCCAATATTTAGAATAATAGGGGCACAGATTCTGAAATAAAGGCTATGTGGATCTTGACTGACTGACGTGACAAACTTGGATACACTCGTCGCAGTCTTACTTACGGAAAGGGTTAACTACATGTTAACTTAAAATAGTCGATATGGAAAATGCAAGCAGTCATTGTTTTCCTTAGTATATAGCTTTCTTGGCATTGATTTAGCTTTTTATTCCGACCGTAAGCAATGACACTATCTGTGGGGAGTGGAAACTAACATGCAAGAACAGCAACAATAGGCTTGACAATAAATCAGCAGCTACATCAATTATGGTAGCTGATAGAGAACTGGAAACTAGTCTGTGAGAAGCTATCTTCTTCACTTACAGAATTTTGAATGAAACTAATTTTTATAGGCAACCTTAGTTGGACCCTTTCTTGTAGAAATGTTCAAACCACGGTGTTATCCACAATGCATTTTAAAAAAAAGGTCAGTAATAGTTGTGATTTTGTTTTGATTTCTATAATTTCATTTTGTATATGACATCCAAAATGGCTGATAAAATTCCTCAATTAGTCAGGTAGGGGCCTATTAAGAAGGAACGCAATGACGTTTTAATTCATTTCTATACCTTCGAAAAGATTTAAGAGAAATAGGGAAATATATCACTACCATGGCTTGAACCCGCCACCCACGTATTTGCCGCGTCCATTACTACTGACAATACGGTAATCCTTTGTAACATTCCCGTGAAAAGTTATACTTGAATGGCCACTTGCAGCAGGGTTATATTGTTCCTACGAAACATTTGGGAAGAACAGGGTTCCAGGATTTCAAAGCTCAAAACAATGTTGCTTTATATACGAAAGTTGGCAGGCTAGTTTCTTGTCAGTTCTATTTCATACTCACTTATAGTAGCAACAGAGTCATCAAGTGGTGTTATTTTGTCTTTGTGACTGTGCAGTCTGTCTGTCTGTGCAACAATTCTCTCTAGTTACAAATGGTCATTGATTTAAGGCCGGCGAAGGGCCTACATACAGCTCCTACTAATACCATAATGGAGTAATACAAATCATTACACTTTTTACCGTATCTGCTGGAGGAATCGCTTCTTTGTCCCACTATTATAGTTAGTCACTTCAGAGTACTCAAAGTAAAGGAGAGTTACCACGGGTGCGGGCTTAGTCACCTGCTGTTTACACTTCATTGCCTGTGTTAAAAAAACAAGCATTCATTGTGAATCAATTACAAATACAATGCCACCATTAACAGCAATAATTTCAGCCTTACCTAAGAAGTGAGAAGAGGGCCATCCTTGTGTACCATTATCATTCGCGGGTGCTTTGTTCACAGACGCGATGAGCAAGTGGGTTTTTACCTGTTACTGATGATACATATCCAGAAGTCATGATTTAGAATGGCATTCATCTAATAAGCATACAAGGGGGAAAACCTGCTCGGATATTAAAAAATGGGCCAGAACTGCAGTAGAGCTCTAACTTGAATCAAATGTTCTGTAACAAGACGCATCGAGCCATAAACGGCACCACAAAGTGGCGCAAAGCGTATCCATGGTGTGAGATCATCAGACACTTTCCCTCTTTGTTCAGATCTGCAAGAGTCAATTATTTCTGATCAACTTAGTGCCCCACAAGAAAAACACCATTTGATTGATTGAGTCCTCGTTTGACAGAAAATGCCAGTCTCTCCTTCTCCTTTATTCTCTGACAGTATTATTGTTCATCGCCAATGCAACCTTACTGTGATAAATCATAAGAAAAGATAACTCATATAGAGAATGCTATTTATATGAAATAAAAAACCTATCCATTCATCGCAAGCACTCTTTTATGTAGCCTAGCTAATAAAACAGTGATTGGCTCCCAAAGACTGTAAAGACATCGTTAACTGCTTTCAAACAGGGGGTACAATAAGTTTATAAAGCTTTAAGAATTCTATCAGTTTACAGTATACTACCAATATTTTTAACTAGCTACATTTATACTATAATCAATGAACATGTTATGGTGCTCTTATATTCTTTTTTATCCAATTTAGTAATGAGTACTTAAAACATAATTTTTACGTTGGAAATACATGTTATTGTGGCAGCTTTGTTACCCCCGTCTAGACGCAATATTTAACCCAAGGTAACACAATGCTTACATCCGGCGAACAGAAACCCAAAAGCAATTTGAAAGAACTTGCGTGGGAAACGAAGCGAAAACTTCTCGATGTTGAAAACAGGCAACCAAGTTGCCTCGAAAATGCTATAGTTTCAAAGGTATTAAAGTGTCTAATTGCAATCCAGATGTTTTCCATGCCAAACCCATCATGAGAGGAAGTGTTGTAGTGTACATCGTGGCTGTCTGTGTTGGAATCGCGGAAGCTTCGAAGAAAGGTAAGTTTGCTTTTCAACCGTGCAATTGGAAACACGCTGCTCGCATGAGACGATATTTCTTGAGTCGTTCTGATAGATTCGTTGATCGCTCTCCTCGACGAAACCCAGATCGATCAGTAGTCCTAAAGTTTAATCTGATTACTAGCCAGTGCTCAAATATAAGTGATAGAGTTCAAATTCCCGACATGAGCGGTTGTTTGGACACTGGCTTAGGCCATGGCTGAAGCACTGCACACGCTTAGCTGACTTGGCCCTGGTCTTAAATCCTAGCTGGTTAAATGACCCCTTGTAAGCTTTTGCCTCTGATTTTGTGATACAGAACTGATCTGCACATCATCTAGTGAGGGTGCTTTGACTGAAATCAAAGACGTAGTTAATAATTGATGATTTTCGTGTGCATCAGAATGCTCAGAATTTCTCTACTGTAAAGTGAGCTGTCTCTTTGTTTACCTTCTTGTGGAATAGTTGGTCAACGTTCGTACTACGTGCTATTCAAATTCTATTTACAAGGATTTCGAACGATCATGAGATTGGAATGCTTCAAGAGTTTCCGGATGGAATTCTGTAGTGAAGTTATCTGTAAATAGTATCTAGATTTATGTCAGTGATCTTGGGAGTTAAGCGCTAAGTTAGCTTCTAGTTTGGTGATCGATTTGATTATGGCAATCAGCATGTTCCTCGATTGTCACACATGATACATCTCCATCTGCACCAATTTATATCTGTTCATATAGACGTATGTATTTTTAATTGGGAAGTATGAATACCTGCCGTTGATTGCATCTATTACCTGGAAATCATAGACATCTCTTTTGAACATAATTTGATTATCAGTATTGTCGTCTAGTTGATTTAATACAAAAGATGCAGTTGTACTTGTTTCTTGGATACTCAATTGCAGTTTTTATTAATCCGTACTGAGTACAGGCAGAAAGTTTTCCTTTCATTGACATTGTCAAGTAGATCTAGTTAGGGTTTTGGGCAATTTTTTTGCAACTGATTGATCAATACCGCATGTGAGCAAGTTAGGGTAATGACAAATAGAAGCGCACTGATCGTCAATGAGGCAAGTTCGTGTTAATGACCCTATGTAACGTGATGCAAGACTTGTAACCAGGTTCGCTTGCAAAGTGATCAACTTTCCAACCTCTACATTCGTTAGTTTCAGCCTTTGATAGCTCCAATTTATTACGTTGCTAACCTAAGTGATACATCAGGGCCCCCATGCTTGCAGAAAGATTTGGAAAACCATTCGCGCGTATTTGTGTTTGCCTAGTTAAGCCTGCTCTACCATATTGAAATGCAGTTAAAGAGTCGATTAAAACGCTTCAAGTTGGGGAATTCTCTGGTCTCGGTGAATCTGTAGGATTATAAATGCACCGAGTTTGCAGGTAACAATGATGGATTTTTCAAAAAGCTAAGCAACTTTGTAGCCAACCTATTACAAGCGAGCGATACTGAAGTATGGAGACGGGCATATTGAGGACATCATGAATGCCACGTAGTTCACAAGGTTTAGATATCAAACCATTGGTTTTGATATTTTAAAACAATCTATGAAGAGGAGAGACTATAACAGTGTCAGCGAGAGATAATACCAAATTCTTTAAGTCTTGTAGATTCTACAAAGGTGCAATTTCATTTCTTTGGCAAGGCAAATGCTAGTAATAACTTATGATGTAGAATGAACAAGAATAACTGAAGTGGCTTCAAACTTTCATGTTTAATTTAATGCTAGTTTACCTGGAAGCATGTGCAACGATTTGTCAAAAATGTGTCTGATGTACGTAATTTTTAAAGCAACATGTTTGGAGGTAGACAGGAGGGTAACTCATTTCGTGCTCTCACCACTCTCAGAATTTGAGGTCTTGAGCCGACACATTTATATCTAGATCTTGGAGTATTCTAGCTTTAAAGCCATAGACTAGAGATCTACTGGTATTCAAACAGACATTAGTTCGCTCATCTCAGATCTGAAATCAAATTGCAACTATTTTTCTACCAATATATTTGCAGGCAAGACATTGTAATCCCTGTAAAGTATGTCATTGTAGATCAGTAGATGATACCTGCGTTTTGGGAGAATTAAATGAACCTACAGTCTTGATACATGCATGAAAATAGAATGATTAAGTTAATTGTACAAGTTACAGAGTCGCTTAGGCAGACCGAGTAACTATTGTGCTAAAATGTTGTAAACGGAGGAATAAAGGGCATTAACTCTACTATGTACTACGTTACAGCCTTCCACGTGAGCTTCGAAAAGTGAACTCTTGCAGACGGTTGTAATTGGTGACATAGAGATCGTTAGTCCAATTTTAATATGTCGAGGCTGTAACAACATTGAAAAGCTTCTCTATCCTCATAGTTGCCATGAAACAAAACTAAAGCCGCTTAGTGCCAACATAGCAATTGCAAAATGAGATTTAATTAGTACAGAAGGGTGACTGAAAGTCGTTCGCCTGCCGGTCGGGTCTACAAATCTGAATTTTTGTGGACTCTAATGGGATATTTATGTCTTGGTAAACTGGCTCTAAAACTTTTGACGGCAACTTGTGTGATCTGGAAAAACAGGTGCTTATGTGATAACGACAGCTTCTGAAGTTATTCAGTCAGTCAGTGGACATCGCATAGGTCATTTAAAACTTCAAGTGAAGGGGGACGTATTTCTCAAGGGCCAACAGTTTCAGTCTGAGTGATTCCTATAAGGTATATTATTTCTACGGTGGTAAATTACTAAAAATTCCACTAAATCGGTTATGTCTTTCAGGGTCTAGGCTGCTTTGCGAAATGTTAGCTAACTATTCTGTCTGTAGCGCTTCACTACGGAGTTCCATCCTTGACGAATGCTGCTAAATGCTGGTACAATCGGAACAAGTGAAATGCTACTTGCTCATATTGTACCACCAATCGAATGCATTGAACTTACTAAGTTTTAAGATATTTTCGTTATGGCTCACTATTGTAGGCAAGCCATTAGGCACTTCTCAGGATGCAGAGTGTTACTTTCAATTTGGCCTTACACGAGGTTCTGTTGGAATAGCACATTCCCACTGTGTGTATCCAGCTATTTGGTGTTCCTAACATTGCTGTACGCGTACGCCTTCGTATCAAGGCTCGAATGGCCCGAACAAAAATCCTGCCGAGTGGAAAGGGAATTTATCACCGAGTTTCCACAATTTACTGCCGGTGACATTTGTTTGGTGCTCGCAGGTGGTGTTTGTTTATTGCTTCTGAAGTTAATGGGTCTATATTTGCAGTAAACTACAAAAAGACACTATACCTCCGTTTACAATCTAACAATATCCCTTATGTTGAGTATCAACAGTTTAAACGGCCTTTGCATGTTCTCTCAGCTTGGAGAGCGACGGGGAATGTTTTTTATGCGTGTGTCTTGTCTGGCTTCAATTCACCATAGTTTTCCAAACTAGCTTTTTCCTGCTTCATGACAGCATGCATGCTGGAAAGTCGACGAGGGAAGAAAGTTGTAGTCAGGGTTAAAAATTATTAAGTGCTCCATTGTAGTTATTCTACCTTACTTTCGGGTGATAGTAGAGTAACCGAATCCATTCGGGAAAGCAGATCGTTAGTGGGCAACAGAGAAACCATAATTGCCGTAGCGAAACAGTTTGCTGGTAGTTGAGTTTGGCAAAGTGGAATGTGGTTATTTAGGTGTCGAGTTCCTTCCGACACCTAAAGAAGTCTGCTTTAATGAATCACTTCACTCTCATTCATGGAAACGTTCCTTGCCTCTCACGTCTTCTCTGTGAGCCTTGCTGCTTTTTTTAAAGTGGAAGTGCGTGATGAGAAATTTTCAGTGTCATCAGAAACAAGTTAGGCTGGTGTACGATCCCATTTTCTCACGTTGAGCGTGTCAGATTTTTAGCAGTTACGTGCTGCTTGATTTTCTGGTTCCGTTTTATTTTAAGCGTCTATTTGTTTTTTTTTAAGAGTAAAGTGCCGAGGCATTTAGCCAGATTTTTTGATACTTCAGTTATATTTTATTGTGCCCTGTTTCACTTTGATTGCTCCTGTAGAATCTTAGGTAGCTTTTAATAGAGAACCTATGAAGAACCATCATGTAAATCAGCTCTTCATTACAAAATATCTGTGTTTTCGTATGCTGACTATTTGTTCATTTGCCAACGGACCGTTAAAAGATGACTAGTTGACAATCTTTTGTTGACTGCTGACTACAAAATTTCATCTTTTCGTAGCATTTCAAAGGGGTCTATTTTTGTATAATTATCAGCAACTATAGACCGGAAAGCGAGAAGAATGTCGAGTGCTTTAATAGTATACGAAGTGGCACCTTTAAGTACCGTATATGTAAGAATCACGTATCTTTCCCTGCCCAATGCAACTTCACCAGCAAACTCCTTATTCGACGTTCTGATGTTGTGCGACGAAATTCTAGTTTGACCTTGTGATCCAGTTTTCTTACACTGTCACACTTAAAAGATTAGTCTGGGAGTGAGTCTGGTACTATAATTAGCAGTTCATCTTATTTCCAATCATGTATTTACTGTCTCTGAGCCGAACGTGCCCAGCATTTATATACACAGGCCTAGCCTTTACATGAATTCGATGGTTCGAAAGGATTCGCAAGTGTCGCTAGAACTATGCGGTGTGGATACATTTTCTTTGTGGGCCGTTTGGTACGTAACATAACGGTACACTAGTGTCATACTTGTAAGGCCTTTGACACGTCTGAAGAAAGAAGTAAGGGAAAATCAACGCAGCTCTAAGATGGGGTGACAGACATCTCTAAGATGTTGACGTGTTAATGAAGTGCTGACCTAGCAGCAAACATGGATTTCGTGTGATTGGAATGCTCTAATAGTCCATTAATGCCTCATCAAGGGATGCATTAAGAGTGTTGCATGAAAAGGTTGGGCAAATACGAAATGCCAAAATAGACAAGTCATCGCTCTATTACATATTTCTAATAACCGATGGACTTCTTTGGGTATTTGCTACAAGCATCTACAAGGCTGTTAGCTAAACGTAAAAGATAGTTCTAGATTAACCATGTAAAAAGGTTTATAGGATTGCAGGTTGTGGTGTTGTTTTCTATGTGTGTTTGTGGATGGGAAATTAGCATATGCCCCAGATATAACTTGTGACACGTTAGCAGCTGCTTCATTCTATTAAGCTGTTTCCCTAGACCAGAAGCCATCTCACTCGTTTACAAGGATGAAAATTGATGTCAAAGTTACAAAGCTGTAGACGTAAGCTTACGCAGTGGTTTACAAATCGCCCTAGATGAAGTTCTTTGTGGGCCTACTTCTCCTTCCTCGAACTATGCCCAGCCCATGTTTTCACTCAGGCAGCAGAGTGGCCCTACGTTGCAAGGAAGACTTAATTGCTTTCAAATTGTACTGACGGTGACAAATGACACCTATTCATGAATTTTGGGATTAAAAACACTGATCGATTTTAGCAAATAATAACATGCACTTAAGACTTGACGATGAACGGTACGACACGAACAGGAGTAAGTTAAACACGAGGCTGGTTGTTGATTTACCGAAAGGGGCTTTGCTAAACTGGTGGTATCGTATCGAGCGGGTGGAATCCATAGGATAAAGTTTCAAAGACTTCCTGACATGTAGTTTCTTTATTCCCTTACTTTGTATGTTTCATGATCCACTCTCAAGTTGAGAAGAATGATAAAACGGTAGTGCCGAATGTTAGAATACTGGTAGTGCAACAATGGGATCCGAGTCGTGAATTAAACATGTGAATTTAAGGATGGCGATGATTAAGGCTTTCGAGGTGAAATTCGAATGCGTAGGGAGACCTGGTCTGTAATCTCTTCCCACTATGTAGTCAAGTAAACTATTGAAAAACATCAGTACAATTTGGTATCGATGCAAGGTTATTGTGGCCATTGAAACTTGATATCGTAACTTAAAGCACGCCGTATGTTTTCAGGATTGTAACTCTGCTTGCTCATTTACTGTAAAGCAAATATTTACAGGCACGATATGCGGATTTGTCAGCAAAAAATAGCTGAAATACAGTTATACTAAAAGATACGTTACAAATCTAAACATCATCTTTCACTTAGATACAGATAATAAACGATGCACTTAAACATTTGTTTGCCAATCAGAGTGAAGAGTTGGTTACATACACCCATTTCGGACGCAGAAGGGACGTGTTTTGGAGTGAAAATTGAATTCCAAAGGGGTTGGTTGCTCTTTTTGGGTTACAGATGGTCTCTTTATGTGCGTTGGTGACACCAGCAGGACCCCTGTTGTTGATATTTTATTGTAAGGCACACTGAGAACCCTTGTTCATGGAAAATTCAAGTTTGAGATTGCAGGTTAATGGGAGAATGGAAAGGGTCCAGTGGTGTCAGCGGTGAAGTTAAGGACGTAACTGAGGGATGCAGATGCCTCTGAATTCAAAACAGGGACTTAAAATATTGAATTGAAGGGGCTTTTGTTGTTTTACTGCCAACGCTTTCCGTCCTCGTATATTTTGTATACATCACACTTGTCCCAATTCGCTACATATTTTCAGCTTTTAAGGTTTGATTATCTTTTAGTAGTGGTTTCGGTATCTTTTGGTTTCGTAGCTTATCGCCTCAAAGTTTAAACAAAAATACTAGACATTTATCGGACAGATCACATTCCTCAGTACATGTGAAAAGCACAATGTTGGGTAGATGAGGCACTCCATTCTAACACAGTCCTTCAGGCTGCGCTGTCAAGCTGCGATATTATAAAGAGTTTACTTTGCAATTCTTGTGGATTTAATCCTCACCCAGTACCACCTCATGAAGACACGACGCTTTCTCATAGTAACATCAATATTTTTTCTCCATACTTGATTGAGGAAAAAATTGATCGCTGTAGGAAGTATGTGATAACTGTATTAACAGATTGTCTTTATCGCTATGAATTGAGTAAACCCTTTCAAATGCATCAGAGCAACATGTTGTAGATTTTTCTTATTATATTCAGGTATGGGAACATAATTTTCGTCACCTACAATTTTCCCTTTCTCTCTCTCGTCCCTTTAGGGTCGTCCTGCACTGCATCCACGTGCCAAAATGGCGGCACCTGCAAGGATGTGAATGGATCTACAATTTGCACGTAAGAGTTTGCCATTTTGAAGCAATATTGTAGATGCCGTGTAAACCACCACGCGTTTATGGCACTAGGTTTGGGCAAGGGGAATTTCCGACTTAATTCTTTGTCGCAAACCCACCATGACCTGAAGTCCCGTAAATTTCGATTCCTTTCCCTCAAGAGAGTTTTCACTCACAAACCGTTTCTAACTTACGCATAACCAGTTTTCCGGTCGAGGGACAGACACTGGTTGGATAGGCTCTTTCTCGTCGTAAATACAAACTGACCAAGCACACTTGACTCAGGGACACATGTGTATCCACTGCACAAATACAGCATCTTTGTTTGAGATAGGACAATGAACTCCATAAACATTTGCAGTGGACTAAGCCTTTTTGCCCTCATACATTGAAAGAAATGTATTAAAAGCACGCTTATATATACCTTTCTAGAGATAAACAAACAGTCATGATGGCAGATAGGTCCGTACATATATAACTACTTTACAGAAAGCGCCCTACTCAGGGCATATACAGGAGACTTCACCGATGAGCGACCAAGAAGTAGACCTCCACTGAGATGGACAGACCAGATCAAGAATTAGACTGGCTTGCCTCTAGTAGCGGCAGAAAGACAGACAATGGACAGAGAGGCGTGGAGAAGAAGGAACGTAGCTATAACCTGAGCTTCTAGACAGTCAGACAGAATGAGAGAAAGAAAGACTAGTAGACAGGTGCTGTGCAGATAGATAAAGATAGACAAGTGATAAATTAGAGACGTGCTTAGTACATAAATCAGTGACTCCTAAAGGTTCGCGTCATGAAGGAGTTATCGGACTTTAGAGAGCAAGGTATTATTCAAATGCTCCAGTTGCAGGAGCGAAAAGTTCTCGCGGCAAAATCTAGATCATTGAAAAGAAGTCATAGTAGCTAGCTTATGTCATTCGTAGTACATATATCAGATGCCGAAACAAGTTCAACAAACATTGACATTAATCTTAAATAGAATTGTAAGCGACATGCTGCTTAACTTGATTGCTTGGGGAACGTCACGGTTACTTTCTCCATTTGCGACCATCAAAGGCACCGTTGGGACGGTTAGTTGCAGTTAACCCCTGTTTATTTTATTGTAACCCTGAGCTGCTTTCAATATTTGAAACACAGCATTGTCTGCCTACCAATTGAAAGATGGGACGTGCGTACAGGCGCATGCCATTCATAAATGGCTGGAGTGGCTGATTACTTTTCGTCTCTTTTCCGGTCGTGTTTATCAACAGCTGACATTAATGCGGAGGGCGCTCAGACAAAAAGGATACGTCGATCTATTTATTCTACAGATCAAACTTTAATCCGTCATGGTGCACTCGATTAGATTTGTACACAGCCATTCCAAAATTCTTCCGATTTAGACCAATTGCTGCTATTGTGATCGAAATAGCGTGCAAAGCGTAAACCAGGTAGAGGCTGTCAGCCTCGCAGTGGAAAGTAGCAGGAGTGGCGATGTGACAACCGTCATTCACCGTCAGATCTTTTATCACTTACAGAGAAGCAAAATTTTGGAGTGTGGGAAGTGCAAAGTGTAAAAAAATCATGTTGCATCTGTTTGATGCTACTTGATGCCAATTTACTGCAA
Organism: Carybdea cf. marsupialis auct. non (Linnaeus, 1758); assembly: GCA_010016065.2. Classification (NCBI taxonomy): domain Eukaryota; kingdom Metazoa; phylum Cnidaria; class Cubozoa; order Carybdeida; family Carybdeidae; genus Carybdea; species Carybdea cf. marsupialis auct. non (Linnaeus, 1758). The sequence continues at coordinate 28,621 of JAAAKL020000160.1, forward strand.
GCTGGAAATCGCTGAAAGGTTTATGGCATAGTTCTGGATACGTTATATGATGTGTTGTACGTAGCGTTTCAAGTTGTAACTTCCCATCTATAGGGCATTGGGGAAATGATGCTTTTTCCTTCTTTAGCCCCAAGTGTGAAAGAACTTTTGCAACTCCCTTAAATATCAGTCATTCTTGCCAGTTTTAAGACAGATCAGAAATTAAAAAAAGGCGTAGAACAGGTTATACTTTCTTGTCTCTCGGGCGATGCTTGAAAATCTTTAATCTGATTCACGGTTATTCCCTCTGCCGTAAAGACAGTGTGCAAGGAGCAGATTATAAGGCCCCTATACTCATGTTCCTAAACATACTCAGGACCTTTTCTTTGCATTCAATATGAGTATAAGCCTATTCATATTTCGACGTGTTTGCTCCTTTGGAGCCGTTAATAAGATTCTAAACTGTTGTTCTAGACGAAGCACGGGGAAAGAGACTTGACGATTTCGGTGACATGGCCAGCCTCAAAATTATATTTTATCACATCTTTGCAACGATATCAGGAGACTGAAGATCTTGTCAATGGCGATAAGATGCCGGCAAGTTAAATTGGATGGTGATTGCGTTGATGAGGGGATAGGCAGTGGAGATGAGTCAAATACACTATTATGCAAATCCGTTATACATGTTCTAAGGCTTTGTTTAAGACTCTTGTTTCTTCTTAATACAGTCCTATACTCTGCTTTCCTGCTCTCGCACGAAAGAGAAAGACGTACTCCAAAGTGGATATAGGTGGAGCAAGGAAGGCTTTTTGTTTCTTTTATACGCTCCAGTGTTCTTTATGTGGCTAGGGCAGTCCGATCCTCAATTAATTAGGATCACCTTGGAGTCCGCCTAGACTTCAGAGCTATAGATATATTATGTTTCATTTGCAACCGCCATGGTTGCTTGTTTGACCCCACGGGACCGTTGGCTTCTGTAGCGCATTGTTTCAACGCCATGAGAAAATTCTACATCACTTTCTGCGCATTGTTGTGGTTTTAACTGGTAAAGAATGGGATTTAGTTTTGAAGTTCATGGAGGTTTAACTGTGGTCATTGATTGTTATTTTGATATTTTTTCTCATTTTTGTGAGACACTAGGTAAATAGTTTGGACCTTTAGTGGATGTTGAAGATTAAAAGCGGGCATTTGAAGACTTAAGCAAGCCAGCACGAAACCCTGGTCATATCTATCAGTCACACTGCAGTTTCTAGCTCTTTGGTTCCTAATTGCTCTTTAACTTTTGATAAAGATGCCATTATCGTCGTTTGCGAGGAGAGTAATGGCGTTGATGGCCTGCCTTAGACGTCAAAAAGCGATCTTCTTTTTTTGTGCAGGAATTCCCTGCTGGTGTTAACTAAGTTGGGGGCAAAGGCTTAGTTTGTTCAAGATTTCTAATCTACTTATTCGTATGCCTCATTGTAATACACAAGAGTATTTCAGTGGACCAAACCCCTCCTCCATTAATACGTTTTATCCCAGAATCCGAAGTCGGTGAAACTCGATCAAACAATATCATTTCAGCTCGGCCACAGCATCAAATAGCGTATATGTGTGCCCATGCGACATTGCGACGATGCTATGAGAATTCATTATAATTTAAGCAAAGCTAAGTTAGCTGCGCACGCGCCACCGTCCCAGGATTCAATTCTCAGTAGTGACATATTTTGTATTTCGCAAGTATATAACTTTTCGAATCTGATCTTTATAATTCGCCGTATTGCTCATGAGTAGCCCGCTATGGAACTCTTTCTTCAAACTATACTGTCAGGATTTAATTTATTTTCCTGCTAAATGTACTGTACCCCTCACTGCATGCTTACCTACATACTCCACGATTTTCCACCTTCGTTGTGGTAAGATGTTTTTTCAGTGATCTTACCGTACCACACCAAAAACGCCTCTGCATTTCTTGTTCAATGTTCGAGTCCCGGTGTTATCTTCGACTGGGTGACAGTGTGCACCCTCATATTTAACCATGAAGTGACAGTCGCCCATATACGCAAACCAGCTGTAAGTAGCCTCGATATCTTGAGAATTGATGGGTGGATTCTCCGTTGATAAAGACATAAGAGTGCTGAACTGTTGGATCAGGTGAGGGGGACCTACTCAGTTTCTTGGAGTAAAGTTGACTACAGCCACTTGTGCCCTTCACGTGTTCTTTAATCGTATTCAGCCGGACACATGTGTGACAAGGCTGCGTCGCCCATACACATGTACAATCCACCCGACGGGCTTCTTGAGCTAAGTCTGCTTAATTTCCCTTACGGGGACTGGTTGGAGCCCGTCACTATGGGAAGGAGAACTTGTCAAAACGTCCCAGGTCTGATATTGGACGGAGGTCTGTGGTTTTCAAGGCAAGCTTTTTAGACCACACAACCACACGCTCTTCGCTACTTGATATCAGAAGGAAGAAAAAGACGTTGATTTCCCAGTTTACGTCAGTCTTAAGACTTTGCAGCGTCTTACATTTGTTCATGAAAATATTCTATGTCATAATAGCAAACTGCCAGTACTGCAAGGATAGTTTTCCGTGTGACTAGATATAGTTCATTTTACAATTTCTCCACCAATGAGGATTTTATAGAAGAAGATGCAGACATAGCAATAACTGAAAATGAAAACTAGTCGTATAGAATTTGCTCTTCTTGATGATCGTTACAAATCGTTTTCGTCTTTATGCCACACTAGATAGGGGACAAACAAGAAATACCACCAGCATCAAACGCCATTCTTCTTCACCAGTCCCACCCCACCCCCGCCACCACTAATGAAAATGAAATATGAGTAAAGATTTTCCCTACAGAATATCAATCTCAGGTCAGATATTAACAGTGAGGTAAAATTTTATTGCGGAGGGTTTAGTTTGTTTAGCCTGTATTTTCTATTATGTTGGAAGATATTTGTGATCGATTTTCATCGCTCTTGCTCTGATTTCTTCGTCAGATGTCCCTCGGGTTATACTGGCTCAAGGTGTGAACTGGACATCGATGAGTGTTCACGAGGCAAAAACCCATGCCAACATGGTGGCAAATGCATCAACAGGGTAGGGACATACCAATGTAATTGTATCAGTGGATGGAGTGGGAAGCATTGCCAAGAGAATATCAATGACTGTGATCCCAATCCGTGTAGTAACGGAGGCACATGTATCGACCAAGTTGGACGTTATGAGTGCCAATGCCCTTCTAATAAAGCAGGTAAGCTTTGGCTAACTTACATTTTGATACCACAGGCTAGTATTTTATGAACCTTATGTCTTTTGCCCAGTTCTGTGTCAAAGCTGGCTGCTGCCATAATGCTAGTTAACCCCACTAGTCAAGGCCTCGACCAACTTCTAAGTTACATTCTTAACAACCCATTTACTACGTCAAAATATGATATTGTCATAATTTGGCGAGTGTGCGGAACAAGTCGTCGTGCTTTTTTACATTTTGATATCATTATGTAGGACTGCAAGATCTCATAGTTACATTGTCAAGTGTTAAGTCAGTATCGATACTGTTGCCGCAAAGACTTTGTTATGACTGTTATGCTGTTTGTCATCTCAAGATTACCACTTTTGTTTACTACTAGGTATCCACTGTCAGTACGACAATGGCTGTGCAAATAACTCTTGCGGTCCGAACGCTGACTGCCGGCCTGATGCTTACGGTAATGCAACGTGCAACTGCCGTCGTGGATTTACTGGTAAGGACTGCAAGACGGACATCGATGAATGCAAATCGTCTAGCAACCCATGCGAGATTCATGGCAAGTGCATCAATACTCCAGGATCATTTCATTGCCAGTGCAACCGAGGTTACACAGGTAAGGCCAGTGAATTACGAAATCGTAAATTGTGGGGAATGTTCAACATTGTTTTGTGTGTAATTTCTTTATCTGTGTGACAACACGGTAATTTTCTATCGGTATCCTCGTCACTATGCGATCAGATGGTAGACGAAAAGCGAGTCGTTCCTATGAAAAGTGATCAAATCAGTTTTTCTTTAGACTTTTTGAGGGCCACCTCGAACGTTCGGTAGTAGGGCAAGTCTCAGATGAAAATACTTGGTATTATCTGAATGTAAGCAAGCAGGAATAAAGTTATTTCATTCATCATCAAACGTTGTCATGTGCTAACGAGTATTCAAGATTCTGTTTTGAATTTGAAGTGGTTTTGTTTCTGCTCACTCATTTTCTAAATCAAACAACCTGTTCAAGTGATTTTTGACATTCCATAGCGAAGGAGAAAGCAAAACAAATCACCGAACTGACATTGCAACTGCGATAGAGGTTGCTTTCAATTCACTGGTTGATTGCTGTTGGCAAAAGTTAATGAGGAAGAGGGCGAAAGCAAATCTTAGCAAAATATCAAAGCCAAACAGACCTTGAACATGGTTTCCTCTTATTTTGAAATGAAGTTACCGTCGGCGAGTGTACAGTGATCAAGAAAGGGTAGCCCTTCAGAGAGACTTAGGCTGACCGTCCTTGTTTATGTTTCAAAAGGTTGTTGTGCAAGACGCCTTATTAGGTGGGGTCGCTTCTGGAGATGTTAGAAACCAGAGGCTAAGTGAGAAAACCACAGAATGTAAGCAGGGGTATAAAGTATGAAGCTGTAAGTGGATTGAAAGAATGATAGTTTGATCTAGTTGAAATTGAAGTGGGCAGGCTGAACCGATGAATGAAGAGATAAGAAATTCCAGGGCACATTTTTAACCTGCCAAGGTATTAGTAGATGTAATTACGTCAAGAAACTGATAAAACCTTATTCAGATGGCTTCAACGTTCATGGAAATTTGGCATGGAATGGATATAGTTGTTAGTAAGTTAAAAGTTACAGAGGAGTCGTCTGACCGGTGTCTGCCCTTGGTTATAAGAAATGGGGAGCGATGTAGAAAACCAGGGAAAGCTGGGCCGCAGCGGATCGATGTTTAAAAGTGAGAAGGAGGGTAGGCTGGGGTTACTGAATGCCCCAGATAGTATTGAAGAGCCAGACGATATTTACCCGCCAAGCTTTTTTACATATACAAAGAGGGAGGGGGTGCATCCATTATGGTGTATAGAGCAATGTATTTGTGTTGTTGGCTAACATGGACAAGATCATTTATGTAACTGTGGAAAGGTTGCATATCGGGAGTTCAGAGTAGCATTTCTATGTACTTGGTATGGTGATTGATTGGCTTCATTTTCTGTAGTGTAAATGGATGGAGTACAAGGAAGATTGTGCCTGTTCCCTTTAACCAATAGTTGCTCTTCTCTTGATTATGTTTTCTCTCACGTTTAAATTGTAGTTAGTTGAAGGACCACCGTGTACATTGAAGGTGGCTACAGAATTCGGTTTATCTGTGTGTGCTTGTGTTTAAAAGGGGTAAAACAGTATCTCGTACTTCAACCCCGCTGGTTTTACGATGTTTTGACGTAGTTTGTTAGCACGTTATTTACTGTAGGGTGGATTGGAGTGATTACAACAAGTCGAAAATAATTCTCAAAAAGTCGTCACGATCCAACCTTGGACCACCAAGATGTATGACCACTTCAACGGTGCTCCACACTCGCCTTTTATATTCATTTAAATAAGATTTTATGATTTGCATATAGTTTCGTGTTGGTACAAGCAAGGGAAAACAAACCGATCAAGTACAAGTGAGAAAAATTGATGTTGTGTTCTTTGTCGGCTCTCAGTTGTTTTTCATGATAGGATCAAACTGGTATGTAATTTAAGGACATCCTAACATGAAGTTGGGTTCAAGGGGGAGCCATCAGGCAAACAACAGAAAATGCTGATGAGTTTAGTCTGGCCATCAATAGGTTTTACTTGCTGTGGTTATTCTGATCGCGAGGTTTAGCTTTGATGAACTGTGAGGCCGATGAAGCCGTATTTAGTTCTCTGATCGTCTACTGATGATACATATAACAGTAATCAATTAAATGCAATTAAACACAGTGGTCACTAAAATTCCTGCTGACGAACCTAATGGCGATTGTGATCACTGGTTGAGATGTAAGGAAATACCAACAATATACGTTTAGAACATCAGTGTTCTGTACATGTAGTCATTGCTTTGTCTGAGTCACAGCTCAATTGCTGATCATGAAAACATTCCACCGGATGTTACCTAGGCACCCATTCTCTCTACATCTTTTCTGCCACATGGCTATAGGCTTACTGCATTCGCATTCTGTTGTTATGATGTCATTCTAAACTTTTTTTTAAGGCCAGCGATGCGGATCCCTGATTAATGAGTGTCAGTCCAACCCCTGTGGACCCAACGGACAGTGTTTGGATGAAATTGGGCAATACATGTGTTTATGTAACCAAGGATACACAGGGAGCAATTGCCAGACTGAAATCAATGAATGTGAAAGCAACCCATGTTTGAATGGAGGGCAATGTGTCGACAAAGTGGGACGATATGAATGCAAATGTGCCTTAGGTGGGTCAAGAGGATTTTCCTTTATCTACGTCTTTACAGACTCTTTTTGTATAGTAGATGTTTGCACTCGTCACATAAAGCAGGTGCGGGTTAAAAGTGCACCCCACCCCCTCCCCCCGCAATGATAGTAAAGTTTTATTCTGCTGTCTTAGGATCGATGGGACACCCAAGCACGAGATCGGTCGTGCTCTTTCCAAAGGTTCTAGTGTCGACTGTTACTTAACAAAATTGACTGGAAACTAGTTCTTGGCTCATGAAGTCTGTGCTTGATTTTTGTTTACTTTCCTGGAAGTTAAGGTTCGCTCCTCAATGCGCATGAACTCCTACTGACCTTCTTTACTCACACGCATAGAATCGATTAAACAGTTCGGCAATGAGACCAAAGACTGGGTACTAGTGGTTGTGTAAAAAATTTCTTTGTTTTCCTTTATACACATTAAGGCACGAAGTTACTACTAGAGTTGCTGCAAATAGACTTTGGATGCCTTTTGATGATAACTTTTGGAGTAATGAACCTTTTTGGTAATATTTTCAATATGAAATAGTACGTGTGACATAATGTTTCAAAACGTGGACAGTTTGACAGCATACAAAATTTTTGTAAAAATATCCAGTACGCTTATTTAAGGAGCCTTGGACCCTACCTTACCATTTAAATGTGATGTGAGCCTACAAACTTAAATCACGCAAATGTGATTTTCTTAAAGATCGTCAGGCGAAATTTGCGACTTGGACTCTAAAGCCCACTGATCTTACGTCTCCGCGAAAAAGAGCGAAACCGGTTTTTACTGATAACTTTAGCGATGAAAAATATCTGTCCCTAACGGTTTTAACTTCTATAATATAAAATCTATGAAAAGATCATGAATTAGTTAAAACCCATTGTCTCGTTTCTTTTTAGGTTTTGAAGGTAAGCGATGTGGTATTAACCGAGACGACTGCAAGCCGAACCCATGCCTTAACAACGCATCATGTATCGATGGTCACGCTAGTTTCACATGCCAGTGTAAACCAGGCTACTCTGGGAAAACATGTGGAAAGGAGATCAATGAATGTGCAAGCAATCCATGTGTTCAAGGAACTTGTGTCAATTTGATCAACAGATTTCGGTGTGACTGTAAAGCCGGGTATGCGGGCATACGTTGCGAGGTGAATATTAACGAATGCCTATCATCACCATGCAGACATGGAGGCACATGCAAAGACCTAGTTGGAAGTTATCAGTGTGTTTGTAAGCCGGGATTTTCAGGTAATAGTCGTGTTTTCATTTCATTTTATGGTTAACGATGTCACAATGTATATGTTAATATGTAACAAGTATTATGTGATGACAATGCGCTAAGCCTCGTCTCAAATTGCGGGACGAAAGAGTATTCATTTTATCAAGAAAGTGCAGGTAGTGAAAAGGGTTATCAGATGCCTTCAGAAGCCAACGTTTGGCGAAGTGGAGGTGATTTGGGACCATCACAGGCATGCGTATCATTGTAAAGTTCGCGTGACAGATATTCAGGTAGTACCGAGGACAGGGACAGCAACGCATGTAAATCAGCGATAAGTCACCACAAGTTATAAGAAGTTAAGCTGATCTAACGTATGAATTTAAGAAGCACTTTGAAGGTTCAATGGTTCAATTAACCATTTTGTGCTATGTGGAACAATCTTGTGTACACAGTCAGCACTTGTTCCCTAGCTCATCTCGACCCAGGAATGCTTTTGAGCGCAGAACATAGATTTGATTAGACATAACAGTGATTAACATTATTTTTCCAACAACACATGGTGCATTATACCTTGGGTATTAACTCAGAGAAAGGAAGAAACATCAGCAGCAATTCCATCCCATCCTTTCACTGGGGATATATATTGTTACCCATTCTTTCACTCGCCTCCCATGGTCAGAAACAAACGACATCTTATTAGCCATTGTCAATGCAGTTTCCGAAGGACTTTCTATTTGTATACAGTTGATGTACGAGTGACGTTCAGTGCCTTTCAGTAATAGTAGTAGGCATTATCCTCCCCTTCCTTACGAGAAGGTTTAAGCCGTTTGTGATCCTAATTGTCTAACGAAGATTTATGAACGAGAACGGAGCTTTGTATTCTTGTACGAGACTGTGAGCCATAGCGTTATCACTGCGAGGTCATTCAGCAGTAGCCCAAAGCCCTGGTACCAAGGCGGGTTACTCCTAATACGATAGATAAATACGCAAAGGGGGACTGATAGAGAGTTAGGTAGCATGTGGGGTGTAAAAGTAAAGGAGACATCAGAAAAAGCGGGTGGCAAATGTGGGATAGGAGCCAGAAATAGGGAATATACTCAAGAGGAAGAAGAGGAGTGTCGAAAAGAAATAAGAGAAAAGCACCGCAGTTAAGAAGAGGATAATGTTACTGTTATCTAGCAAAACAATTTAATGATGTATTCACCACAATGACCTTCCCTCGTCACATAATAATGGACAATAACCCCAGGGGCTTTTCAGCAAGCAGAATAGTGTATGCGCTATGATGATAACACTCACCTCCACATATTAGTGAAGAATATCTTTATTGTTTTAGGAGAGGGGCGAGGGGGGTGGGGGGTGAAGTTTATGTTATGCACGTGAAAGGCAAGGAACATGCGACGACATTGATAGTTAGTATTATTTTGTACCATCTGACTGGATGTCAAAAGCTTATATGATGTCGCTATGTAAATTGAGTGACTTATTGTTGACTTAGCGGACTGCTAGACATCTGCATCTGTTGAATTGGTAGCCCTTTTTAGTTTGATAAGCCCTGCTTTAGTGAATACGTGACTCCCTACTGTTAAACCTTATAGAGCCGATGTCTGGCAATTCTTATTATTAGAAGAATGAAAACGTTGCATTGCGACTGAGACAGAAACTTTCATTCATTATCATCTCGTGCCAGCCTTTTCTTCAAACTGCGCATCCCATCAGACAAAGGCTCGTATGAGCGTCATGTAACTTGTTTAATAAGAAACATGCCTTGGTATTTTCTTGATGGACCTCATCCTTATCTTTGTAGGCACCAACTGTGAAATAGACCACAACGAGTGTCAGTCGAACCCATGCCTCCATGGAGGCTCATGTATTGATGGTGTCAATTCATTTCAGTGTAAATGTTTGCCAGGGTTTACTGGAACACTGTGTGAACTGGAAATCAACGAATGCCAGTCAAGCCCATGTCTCAATGGCGGGACTTGCTTTGACGACGTCGGTTACTTTAGATGTGCTTGTCCACGTGGCTACACGGGTAAGTGTTTATGCGTCTATAACATTCGCAATATCTGTCGTGGTGGAGTTGGCCCTTTATGAGGAGACAGTGTTTATCATAATTACCCTCTAGCGCCAACGTTATTTTCATTTTTCCGAGTATCGTATCTTAAGAAGTTCTGGTAATTGTGGACATCCATGATAGATTGATAATAGGCCTTGTTAAGAGTTGTTTCAGTTTACTCATCGACTTACTAATACCAAACTACACTACACTTTCCTAACGCTACATTGCTCCACGCTGCATTCAAATTCGTTGTGCTCCAACATAGACTATTGCACTATGGTATACTGTACCATGCCATGCTTTAGCACGCTATTTCATGCTTGATTGAGCTTTGCTGCGCTTTTTGCACTGAATTTAGCTACACTACGTTAGTATACTTCTCTAGACTACATTGCAGTCTTCTATACTGTTTTTTACCCCACGTAACTACTATATTCTGTACTTTAGAATACCATACCATACGGTACTATACTAAACTATAGTATACTATCCTATACCATACTATGCCATACTGCACTATACTATACTGTACCGTACTATACTATATTCTGCTACACTATGTTACACTATACACTACAAGGCACTATGATTTGCTCTACTTCGCTGAACTAAACTGTACTATATTCTGGAATATTATGCTGTAGTATGCTAGGCTATGCTCTACTATGCTGAGATCTACTATGTTGTCTGTTATCATCGTCTGTAACTGTCGCTTGCATTGGAAAGGGAGCAATTTTGCAACGCCCTGCTAAGACGAAGTATCAGACTGTTCGTCTACATTAAATATTACAACCATTGTATGACTGAATGCTAATGTTTGTTTCATATGAATATCTTGTGACAGGTCGAAGATGTGAAAGTATCAATGATAACTGCCTGTACCATCAATGCCAAAACAAAGCCAAGTGCGTTAGCCTTTCAAGGGGCTATAAATGCCAATGTGCTGCTGGTTACCGCGGCAAGTTTTGCAAGGAAAACGTGGACGATTGCTACCCAGATCCCTGCAAGCGTGGTACTTGCGTCGATCTTGAAAATGACTACCATTGCAAATGTGAGTCAGGGTTCACTGGAAAGAACTGTAGCATCGATGTCAATGACTGCCAAACAGGGTATGTTGATATGCCAGTTGCCGATTGTTTTTGTGATAAGGATGTCGTATATCGGTAGAAGGGGAAAACTAGTGAAAGGTTTCGATCGAAGCCAACAAAGTGGTGAGGAAAAAGGGACACCTTAAGAACCAACCAGGCCCCCCAGTCTGGTAAAAACCCGTGGTGTATCACCCTACCCTGGTATTTGCACTTCATTTAAGGAAAATTCAGCGTCGTTGAACTAATACGTTATAAGAAACTTGAAAAATAAAACATTAGGATAGAATTAATTCACATTTCGACCCTTGCTTCAAGTTAAATTAGTGTGAATGTATTTCATGCACCAGGTTAAGAATGGATAATTATCTGATTCTTGAACGATTCACATCTGGGATGTAGGAATCGGATGTGTTAGATCGTACCGTGACCCACGTTTTCAAATAGCTGGAAATAAAGCATCCGCAAGTAGCCAAGGGAGTTTCTCTTGGCAGATATTTATGTAGTGTAAAGCACCGTGCTCTGACAGGTAAGAAGTAATGCCGGTTGTTTTGGTAAGAAAAATTTAAACGTAATTTAATGGAAGTTGCCTTTCTCTGGAAGAGCCTTACTATGGACGATTGTTGAATTTCAGTTTGGAGGGAGATAATCTTGTTATATTTAGAAATTCGAAATGTAAAGGGCATAATTTTGCCCTTTCAACAAAACAAAGAGTCGGAGGTAAAAGTAAATTAGCTAGAAAAGCGATAGGGGAAAGAAAGATATGTTATTAAGTAGATTATGTCTAGTCTACGATAACTCGATTATCCCCAATGGAGGCCTTAGTGCCGGAAGATTGAAAGATTGGATCCTGGTTGTGTCGTGACTGAAGTGGTATGTTATCCTTCATTCTGATCAAGAAATAAAAGCTGCTTACTGAAGGAGACTTCAATAGTGAAAATCGTGGAAGCAGCTCTCTAATGTAGAAGAAAACCCGATTTTCTTGCGGATAATGGATTGCACATCATTTTCATACCTTTCGTGTCTATCAACAATGTGTTACAGACTCGTGTCAGTGGATTAAGTTAATATTTACGAGTTGTAAGCTGGATTCTCGTAGCCAATGGATGGAGGCACGTTTCAGTACCAACCCATGCCCCCCACCCCCAAACCCCCACCCACAAACATCAATATACGCTGAGTCACCATTATAAGATTATCAGCGTTAGGTAATTGATTCTCTTCTCCATTACATAGAGAGTAATGTAATGAGGCAATAAGTCACACTTGTAATTCCATATTTAAGAGTAGGCAAATACTTTTTAGCTAAAATAGACTCGACACCGTGGAACCTAAGTTTCCTACTTACATCAAATTCATGGAGAGTAGATTGTTATCTCATTATGTAGAATATATAACACTATGAATCTAATTTGATGGACGGGTGAAAGTTTGCTAGACTGTATTTCTATCACAATACCATGCGTATCACTTGTAGGTTATTTGTTCTGTAATGTTGCCTCCAGCTGCTGTCGTTCTATATATTACGTCATCGTGTCTTATGTTTATTGTATTTCAGGACGTGCTTTAACGGAGGAGTTTGTAAGGATGGTGTGAACAGTTTCAAGTGCACATGCCCTGTCGGTTTTACAGGCAGGCGTTGTGAAAGCCGTGTCAACTATTGCAGCTCATCACCCTGTCTCAATAATGGAATATGCAGGAGTCGCCAGGACAGTTTCATATGTGCTTGCCCATATGGGTTTACGGGGAGAAGATGTGGTTCTCATATCGACTGGTGTAGTGCGAATATATGCAAAAATGGAGCCAGTTGTACCATGCAAGGACATAATTACACGTGCAAGTGTAAAGCTGGATATACTGGGCAGACCTGCGATGTGCGAATTTCAACTTGCGATGAAGCGCTTGTGCGCCTCCGGAGGCCTGTAGTTTGCTTTAATGGTGGACAGTGTCATAATGACTCAGCTGTAGGACATTTTTGTAGGTGCAGGCCGGGATATGCGGGATCTTACTGTGAAGTCAACATCAATGAGTGTACTTCATTGCCTTGCCTCAATGGTGGCCAGTGTATTGATCACGTGAATTCTTACAGATGCAAGTGTCCAGCCGGATTTACTGGCAGACATTGTGAAGTCGATATCAAAGAATGTAAGTCAAATCCTTGCAGAAATGGAGGAACTTGTATAGACGCGGTGAATGGTTTTATTTGTCGATGTAGACTTGGCTTCGAAGGTTTAATGTGCGAGATAAACCATAATGATTGTCACTCAGGAGCGTGTTTCAATGGAGGTACTTGTATCGATAGGGTGGGGTCTTATGAGTGCAAGTGCGCACCAGGGTACAGCGGTAGTCGTTGTGAAGTCGAGGTTGATGAGTGCCTTTTAAATATATGCCATGGTTATGGTACTTTGAAGTGTGTAAACACACCGGGCAGTTATGACTGTGTATGCAAGGACGGTTTTACTGGAAGAAACTGTGAATTCAACAAGTACGACTGTGCAGCTGATCCTTGTAAAAATGGTGGCACATGCGTTGATGGTGTGAACGATTATGTGTGCTTATGTCCGAAGGGCTACACCGGAAAGAATTGTACTCGAAAAGTAACATCCTGCAACAGTATACCTTGCCAGAACAACGGAACGTGCATAGGGACAGCAACGAGTTACAGGTGCCTTTGCCCATATGGACTTTCTGGATTTCATTGCGAGTACGATGAAGACGAGTGCCAAAAAATGCCGTGTAACAATGGCACCTGCATTGATAAGCGCGGTTCCTTTACTTGTAACTGTAAAGCAGGCTTTGATGGGAAACTCTGCGATGTGAACATCAACGAATGCGCGTCTGGACCTTGTTTGAATGGAGGGAAATGCGTGGACGGTATCAATCAATTTAAGTGCAACTGCGCAGGTAAGAAAAATGTCAAACTCTGCTTTCTCTGTCAACGCCCATTTTTAGTTCTTCAACTTCGACTTGGACTTCTTTTATCATTTTTAGGTTCTGAATGGTTCGGGAAGTTGTTGCCCATACCGTAACTTTCACTTTAAAGCCGACTCATGCGATGGTTTGCTGTAAGTGAGTGACGTGAAATTCGTTAATAGAGTGATTTTTGCCTCTGGGCTAAAACTGACGAAGACCTGTAGTGCGACTTGAGTCAGTATTCAGCCAGCAATTCGACACAATGTTTCACGTTCCTAAGACTGTAGCTTTGATGGACACATAATGTAAAACATATCTACAGTTTTCAACGTCTTCTAATAACTGAGAACGCATCCAGGTCTCATATATGGGTACAAACGGAGTGGTCAGTTGCCTTTCATGTCGGTTGTTTCCGAAGCAACCACCGTTACCTTTTAGTCTTCTGTTGGAAAAGTTCTTCTTTTTTGAAGAAAACAACAAAAAAGACTCGTATCATACGTATCGTACTGCTGCAGGCTCACACAGGTTTTCTTCCCTCATTTCAGATGGCTACACTGGGCGTCGGTGTCAGAGGGTGCTTACTAATGCCTCGGAGTGCCCTTATACAGACTGCTCAAAGTCTTTCGATGGTGGCAAGTGTCGGGTAAGTAGGTGTTTTGAAGGTTCACGAGTTCTATCATTCCTTTATCACTTTATGTAATGGTTCTACTTGACCGGAAGCCAGATTCTTACGCTTAGTGGTCATTAGACCACAACCTAGCGAGTAAAGGGCTGGCATACAGTTGTCAATATAACGCTGACCGTGCAATGACGGCTTACTATGTGTTCGATATTGTACCAAGGCAACTATGGAGCACTTCGACAAAAAGTGTTCCTCGTTCACTTACATTATTCAAACCATTGATCCTTTAACTTCTTTAGATAAATCGTCCCTTTAAAATAGTCAACGTCATATCAGAAGCTCTAAAATGTGCTTTATTAAATGGAACAAATGCTCGAAAAACAGGATGGAAGAAATTAAACCATCATGGCGTTGTCTTCGTGTCGTTGTCTTCGTGTCGTTGTCTTCGTGTCGTTGTCTTCGTGTCGTTGTCTTCGTGTCGTTGTTGTCGTCTCTTAGTTTTTGCCTTGTTGTCTCGGTCTCCTTGCCTTCATCTTATTGCTTCCATCTCGTCGCCCTACTCTTATTGCCTCAGTCTCATTGCCATTGCCTCACAGCATTTGTCTCATTGCTTTTGTCTCATGCCCCGGTCTCTTTGCCTCTGGATCGTTGCCCCTGCTTCTTTGCCCCAGTTGCCATGAAATGATTTTTGTTAAGAATGCCCCCAGTAAATTGTATGATTATCTGTATAGTACGTTTTCCTACCCGGTCGAGCACCTTCAACCGGATGAGGTTTTCAGCAAACATTTGTTGCCAATTTTGTACCGTATGCTTTGTTCCGTCGTCTGTAAGAGGCTTTGTTCTTCTCTTTGTAGCCGGAATGTAACAGACACGAATGTAATTGGGATGGCACGGTGTGTTCCCTTGGTGTAGACCCATGGGCGAATTGTTCGGCCCCAGCATCAGCAAAATGTTGGAATCTCTTCAAGAATGGGAAGTGTGATCCGGAATGTAATGTAGCCAACTGCCTGTATGACGGATTTGATTGCAATGGAAAGGAGAAAGTGTGCCGGTAAGTTTATGCAACACTTTACATTCCTTGTGACGAGGGAAAATTGACTTGCGATATTGTATACCTGAATGTTAAAATTTATCATGTTTGAGCAACAGATCATCATTACTGATGAAGTCTTGCATCAAAAAGTGCCCTAATGGCTCATGTTTTCTCCTCATAGGTATGAGAAGTACTGCCTTGATGTTTATGGTAACGGAAAATGCAATGAAGCGTGTAACTCGCCAGAATGCAGCTACGATAGTTTGGAGTGTGATTCAGGTCCAAGCAAGCTGGTATGATTTTAATCACGCTTATTCTTTATTAATGACATTCATTTGATGTATTTTAGCCAACGTACATTTCAAAAGGGCACATACCTTATATCTGCATTGTGGTGTCTTGTGGTAATAAATCGTAAGTTCGTAAATTCTGAACTGGAGAGGGTTTCTTGCGATACCTTACCAATAGTGATGTAGTTTTTTCAGAGGGTAAATAGATAGCATTAACCCTTCTATAAAGTTAAAGCTGATATTTTGGAAAGACAACGTGTAGGGCGTATACCGTACTATTATTTCAGGCACGCATGATTTGTTTTTTAAGTGGCTTCTTTCCATTTTTTGACACACTCCACGATCTCTTTCTTAGGTCCCCGGTAAAATCAAGATGACGCTACTCTCCTCTGTGGCTGAGGTGCGTAACAAAAGTCGTGTGATGCTGCGCGACTTGAGTTTGCAACTGAACAGTCACGTCTTTGTAATGAAAGACAGAAATGGCGAAGACATGATTACTTCATTACAAAACGGCAATGGACTCGAGAGAGAACGTAGGTCACTTTTCCAGGGATTCTTTAGCCGACAAGGAAGGGTTCGACGAGCTAGTGAGGCATTATCTCAAATGACAGTTGGCATGGATAATCGAAAGTGCCAAAGGAGTTGTTTCCCCGATGCAGCCTCAGCCGCTAACTACATCGCAGCATTGAAGTCAAAAGGCAAACTCAGGTCACCAATTTCAATTTATAAAGTAGAAAGTGAAGGAAAAGGAAAGGAAGAGGTTCCAAGGCCACCCCGTACACCTCTTGCCCCACTATGGATTGCTATTATCTGCGTAACAGTGCCCATCATAGTTGCTGGGGTGGTAGCGGCAACAAAGAAGGTGGTTACCGTATTATGGGCCCCAGAAGGTTTCGATACCACCAGGATTAGAAGTCGAAAGAGACCAACAAATGAAAGAACTGATCCAATTGGACAAGAGTACAGTCTCAAGTAAGCATCAACTTTGTTGGCTGTTTTTACCTTGTCAATGAAAATGCCTTACGTGATTCTGCTCGCAAACTGTTTTGAGGTTAACAGATTTTGTAAGCGGAATAATTTTAATACTGTTCCGTATAGAGAATTTTTTCCAAAGCGTATTCTGAAGGATTATTAAGTACTCCTCAACTGAATTTTGTTATGTTTAAGTCGAGTGATTAGTTGTGTTCTCATATCCGCCAAAGCATATTTCAACAGGAAATCTTACAGCCGTGTCTAAGGGTCCTTTCATTTGCATTGATGAAAAATGGTGATTCGAAATTCATGCCAGAGGTTGCTAGGAGAACTCGTTAAATATCTTAAATAGAATTACTTGCACGCTTTTTTGTAACCATGGATGTGAACATCTAGATTCTATTCCAGCAATTTATTCACTTTTTCTTTAACCCATTAGGTCTTTCAAGAGCCAAACTCAAGTCGACAATGAATCTATCTGTGGCGCTTCGTCGTCACATTCTGCATCCTGGGATGAATCAGACAGCCCGTCAAGTATTCGAGACCATAAACGACTGCGTGTTGATGTTGGAGACGAGGCTCTGGATGCCTGTAAAGATATCGAAGATCACAGACAATGGACAACGCTGCACCGCGAGGCTGCTGATAGCCGCACCTTAGGTTTCGCAACGCCTCAGGCCTGCAGTGCAGTAGATTCACGCTACAGAGATATCGATGTGCGCGGGCCAGGTGGGCTCACTCCGCTTCATGTCGCTGTCTGTCGAAGAGGCGCATGTGACGTGTATGAGGATGATAAAGATAGTGAAGATAGTGACGGTGCTGTGGTAAGCGAAATTTTTCTTCGTACGTCATGACAACTGCGGATGTTGTCATCGGCGTGCGTATATTTTTGTTTCACCCATAGTTTAAGAAATAGATGTAGTGATCCCCTGTGGCGTTCGTACAATTAGGCTGCTCTGACGATGAGTATTCTTACGCCCCATAGGTGTGGCTTAGTTTTAATGTCCCAGGATAAACAAGGCTCTTTTGATGTTGGCTTAGTGGATGTCAGTATCTAAGGAGACCCAGCAATATGAGCTGCTTTGTGGTTTCGAATTGTCTCCTTACCTCTGATCTCTTACAACTGTGAAATCCTCTGAGACGGAAAAAGTGGATGACAATACAATAACACAGAGTGTAAGGGAGGAAAAACGACAAGTTTGAGATTTGGTAGATGCATTTAGGTGCAAGAGTTAACGGCCGCATCGCCCCGTTATTCCAACCCGTAGCTGCAGGCAAACAATTCTAGTTTAATTGATACCGACTTGCCACAACAGACAATTATAAACCCATATTTGTGTTGAGCGCATTTTAATCAAAGTTTCTACATGTAACGGGGTGGACCAGATATCAAGTCTTACATATGTAATTTTTTTAAGGGGGAGGACCAAATATCAATTCTTACCGATGTAATTATTTTTAAGGCGGGAATAGGTTAATATTGACTTTAAAAAAGCGGGGAAAGTAAACTAAAGGTTGTCTTGACGATAGCATTGTAGAAGATGTTCAATGTTCAGTTATGAGAGCCAACGTATTTACAAACTGACATGGCCTGTCTATTTTTTATTAGGTTTCGACACTTTTAACAAGTGGGGCTGACCACGCAGCCAAAACAGACGTCTTAGGAGAATCACCTTTACACCTGGCAGCAAGATACGGTAATGCAGATGCTGCGAAGCGGCTACTTGAGAACGGTGCAGATTGTGATGCAAGGGATGATCATGGCCGAACACCGCTTCATTTGGCTGTAACAGCCGACGCGCAAGGGGTGTTTAAGGTAAGACACTTGTTGCTATTGGGTGGCTTTAGTTAAATAGGTGATCTGAAGCAGGTGTCGATTAGGAATTTTGACTGAGTTTGAAGTTCAGTATGTGCAATGAAATCTGCTTGATCAACTTAGCAATGTCGGTTGGACATGGCCCCATCTCGTCGTAGATGATACGTAGATGCTACAAAGTCATATTTTGAGCTTCGATTATGTTTGCAGGAGCCTCTCCAACAGACCGATAGTAATAATGAGTTAATCAGATAAGGCTTCGAAGGTACTAATTCCTGTTTCAAGCGCTTGTAAAAAGACGATCTCTTAGTAGATGTTACTTGCTTAGGAGCAGGTAAGGAGAAAAACATTACAAGACATATAATACTATAAAGACCCGAAAAGTCAAACAGGTATAGGTTAACTTTGGCTTGTTTTTACTTGCCATATGCTGCCATGTGTGTGTGTGTGTGTGTGTGTGTGTGTGTGTGTATGTGTGTGTGTGTGTATGTGTGTATGTGTGTGTGTGTTACTGTTTGTGTTACTGTTTGTGTTACTGTTTGTGTGAAACTAAGCTAACATTTTGTCTTACATTGCCTATACAGATCCTGTTGAGGAACCGGGCTACTCTACTGGATGCTCAAGCCAACGACGGATCAACACCTCTTATGGACGCATGTCGATTTTTTATAAACAGCATGGTGGAAGAGCTGATCAACACTGGCGCTAAAGTTAACATTACTGATAGTACAGGGAAAACTGCCTTACATTGGGCTGTGTCTGTCAACAACCATATTGCAGGGGCCATGCTCATTAAGAACGGGGCCAAAGTGGATGCACATGACAATAAGGTAAGGGCATCCTACGTACTCAGAAATTGTCCCTCCCCTTTGTTCCGGTCCAAAATGTTAAAGGCGGGAAACAGAAGTTTGTGATAAGGTTTTTGGTAGAATTTTCAGTGGCGTAAGGTGTTGGTTATCTACTGAAAGAAACTGGGGTTGATGTTACATCTACATGGAGAGAAGACTGTAGGGCACACTATGGGGGGGGGGGGGGGGATCAGGGGGAGGGTTAGGCGGACAAGTGTGGTGTTTTTTTT
>JAAAKL020000161.1:0-56280 GCA_010016065.2 Carybdea cf. marsupialis auct. non (Linnaeus, 1758)
CTGCTGGCCCAATAGGCCGTCGCGCCGATGGCAGCGATGAATAGGGCTCCGATCAGCCATCGGCCGGCGCCGCCGCGACGTGGCCGCTGCTGCGTTCGCGACGTCGGTGCCGGGGTCGGCGTCGCCACGTTCAGCATGACGTCGTCCGGCGTCGCCGCCTGGGTTGCCGTCGGGGTCGCGTCACCGAGGGGGCGAGTCGGCTCATTGACGGAGGCAACAGTAACCGTCTGGCGCGGCAGCGGCGTCGTTGGCTCGTCCGCCAGCGCAGCTTGCAGATCCGCGGCCAGCTCAGAGCAGTTCGAGTAGCGATCCTCCGGGCGTTTGGCAAGACCGCGAAGGATGGTGCGATCCACCGCTGGCGACAGGATAGAGTTCAGCTCCCGGGGCAGGGTTGGCTGTTCGTGCACGATTTTGTAGAGGATTGCTGAAGGATGCTCGGCGTGGAAAGGCTGGGCGCCGGTCAGCATCAGATAGAGGATGATGGCAAAGGAGAACTGATCGGAAGTGCCGTCGATCTCCTGGCCGGTCACCTGCTCAGGCGACATGAAAGCCGGAGTCCCGAGCACCGTCCCGGTCATGGTCAGTTCCGAAGTGCGCCATTTGGCCAGCCCGAAGTCGGTGATCTTGGGGCGCCCCTCCTGGGTCAGCAGAACGTTGCCGGGCTTGATGTCGCGATGCACGATGTCGCGGCCGTGCGCATAGTCGAGTCCGGAAGCGATCTGGGAGGCGAGGCTCGAAAGCTCTGGGAACGGCAGCTTGGGCTCCTGCTTCAACCGCTGTGCCAGACTCATGCCTTCGACATATTCCATGGCGATGAAGTACGAGCCGCCGTCTTCAACCACGTCATAGATCGTGACGATGTTGGGATGGGAGAGGGTGCCGGCGGAACGATACTCGAGTTTGAAGCGGGCCTCGAGCTCCGTGCGTTCGCTGACGTCGTCGACCTGATCGACGCTGATCTCTTTGATCGCGACCGTACGATCGATCACGGGATCCACCGCCAGATAGACCGTACCCATGCCCCCACGGCCCAGGATCCGCTGGACCTCGTAGCGGCCAAAGCTCTTTTGTTTGCTCAACGAAGATATCCGGATGGCATGCCTGGACGTCCTGGCTCAATCCACCGCGCCGTGCAGAGCGGCTTCTGTACAGAGTTCGGAGACGTTATTTTAACGGGACTTGAGCCCCGACGGCAAAGCTCTTGCTCTAAACAGAAGGCGAGCGACAAGACCCCCCGCCAGTTGCGTTTGACGGTTATCATTTGGTATACGCAGCAACTGGCAATGATCCCTGGGAGCGCTTTTTGAGTTTTCTCGCCAACCTCTCCATTCGTTACAAGGTCGCTGGCACCATCCTGGCGGCCACTCTGGTGTCCCTGGGCGCCGGCTTCACCCTGGTGATCCTCCATACTTTGCGCTTGTTCGAGGAGGACCTGCTGCGCAACACCGAGCTGATCGCGCGAGCCACCGGCGATTACAACTCGGTCTACCTCCACTTCGAGGAACAGGAGTCGGCGGAAGAATCGCTCTTGCAGCTCGGAGAATTTTCTTACATTACCGACGCCCATCTCTACGATAACGCGAGACGGCTCTTTGCCTCATATCCGAACGGCGCTCAGGCGTTGGCTCCCGATGAGGTCGAGGACGGAATGTCCGAGATCCGTGGCGGTTATGTGCTGCATACTGCGCCGGTCACTTTCGAAGGCAAGCGTTACGGCACCATCTTCGTCCGCGGAACCACGGTGGAGTTGGCCGAACGGCGGCGTCAGCATTTGGCGATTATGGGAGGTTTGATGTCGGCGCTGGTCGTGGTTTCGGTGATCCTCGCTTATTTTTTGCAAGGCTTCGTCTCCAAGCCGATCCTTCACCTGGCCGAGCAAGCCCAAAGGATCTCGACCGAAGACGACTATTCGGTCCGGGTTCATAAACCGGGCAACGACGAGATCGGCATCCTCTATGACGGCTTCAACAACATGTTGTCCAAAATCCAACGCCGTCAGGAGGAACTGGAGCGCTCGAATCGCGACCTCGATCAATTTGCTTATGTCGCGTCCCATGATCTCAAAGCTCCACTGCGCGCGATCGCAACCTTGGCCGGGTGGATCGAAGAGGATCTGCAAGAGAAGCTCACCGGTGACGCCAAAGAGCAGATGCGACTTTTACGCAGTCGGGTCGCACGCATGGATGCCTTGATCGAAGGCGTTTTGCACTATTCGCGGGTCGGCCGGATGGGTTCTGAAGGCGAGCAGGTCGACGTCGGTGAATTGCTCGAAGAAGTGATCGAGCTGCAGGCACCGCCACCCGGTTTTAGCGTCACGGTCGAGCCCGGGATGCCGACGATCACCACCAAGCGTTTGCGATTGGGGCAAGTGTTCTCTAACCTGATCAACAACGCGATCAAGTATCATGATCGTAGCTCGGGACAGATCGACGTCAAAGTCGAGCGCCTCGATGGCTTCTACCAATTTACGGTCGAAGACGACGGGCCTGGAATTGCTCCGGAGCACCATGAGCGGGTCTTTGTGATGTTTCAGACGCTGCAGCCTCGGGATGAGGTCGAGTCAACCGGCCTGGGGCTGGCGCTGGTCAAGAAGCTGGTGGAAGAGGAAGGAGGAAAGATTACTCTCGAGTCGGAGGCGGGCCGAGGCGCCCGTTTCCGTTTCACCTGGCCGATCACGGCGTCGAGTGAATCTTCGACGTTGGATTGACGCAGCTCGGGGTTTTCGAAGGCAGTGATGCGAACCAACAAACCGATACTGCTGGTCGAAGATGATGAGGTCGATGTGCTCACCGTTCGTCGAGCGCTACGGGATCTCAACGTCTCGAATCCATTAACGGTGGCGGCCAATGGCGAAGAAGCGCTCGAAAGACTGCGCAACGGCTCGTCCCAGCGGCCAGCGATTATTCTCCTGGATCTCAACATGCCGCGGATGAGCGGTCTCGAGTTTTTGCAGCAGGCGCGAGCTGAGGGCTGTGCGAACGGGATTCCGATCGTTGTCCTGACCACCTCTCGGCAGGACCGCGACGTCGTCGAGGGATTTCAGTACAACGTTGCCGGCTACATGATCAAACCTGTCGACTACGCGAAATTCGTCGAAGTCATGCAAGCGATCGATCACTATTGGACTCTGAGTGAGCTTCCGGGCTGATAGCGAGGGCTCGTCGATGGGGGGGCGAAGGCCCGACGAGATCGGCCGGGTAGCAGCGATTGCCGAGGTCGATCCGAAGTCGGATCTCGAAGTTGAAGATCGTGCTGAAAATGCACCCCTGCGACTGCTTTTGATCGAGGACGATGTCGTCGATCGCATGGCATTCGAGCGCTTTGTGGACCGGCAGCAGCTCGATTATGAGGTGACCTCCGCGGGGACGGTGCGTGAAGCGCAGGTCGTCTTGAAGGATCGTCGTTTCGACGTCGTATTGACCGATTACCATCTCGGGGATTTGACCGGACTCGAGATTCTGGCGCTCGAGCCCGGGGCGCCGGTGATCGTCATCACCGGCGCCGGTAACGAGCAGATCGCGGTGCGTGCTTTGCGCGCTGGGGCATACGACTACCTGGTCAAGGACACCGAGCGTCGTTATCTGGAGATGGTGCCGGTGACGATCGCCAATGCCTGTCGCCGGCACGCGTCCGAGGTCGAGGCGCGTCGGTTGGCGCGAGCTTTGGCGACCAGTGAGGAACGTTACGCCTTGGCGGCGGCGGGCTCCAACGATGGCATGTGGGACTGGGATTTAGAGACCGATCGCATCTATCTCTCCGCCCGCTGGCAATCCCTGCTGAGTTATGAGGAAGGCGAGATCGGCTCCCGGCCGGAATCCTGGTTCGAGCTGGTCCACGAAGAAGATCTGGAATTGCTGAAAGCTCAGATCGAAGCTCATCTCAATGGCCAGACGCCACATTTCGAAAATGAGCATCGCATCCGAACTCGGGGCGGGGATTACCGCTGGGTCATGACCCGTGGTCTGGCGGTACGTGACGACGACGGCAAACCGTATCGCTTCGCTGGCTCGCAACGTGACATCACCCGCCGCAAGCAGAGCGAGGAGCTGTTGACCCACGCCGCGCTCCATGATGCGCTCACCGGTCTGCCAAATCGAGCGCTGTTCAGCGATCGCCTGGACAATGCGGTCAAGCGTTTTCGGCGACGCCCGGACCATGATTTTGCCGTCATCTTCTTGGATCTCGATCGCTTCAAGGTGATCAACGACAGCCTCGGGCACCTGGCGGGCGACAAGCTGCTCTGCGCCATTGCCCGACGTCTCGAATCTTGCCTGCGAATCGGCGATACGGTCGCCCGTCTCGGTGGCGACGAGTTCGCCATCCTGCTGGAAGACATTGCGGATTTTGCCGAGGTCGACAAGGTCGCGGAGCGGATCGATCAGGAGCTGGAGAAACCGTTCAGCGTTCAGGGGCATGAGTTCTACACCGGGGCCAGCCTGGGCATCGCGCTCAGCTCGACCGGTTATGAGCGACCGGAAGACCTGCTGCGCGACGCCGACACCGCGATGTATCGCGCGAAATCCGAGGGGCGTGCTCGACGCGTTTTCTTCGATCCGACGATGCACGAGAGTGCTTTGGCCCGGCTCCATCTCGAGAACGATCTGCGGCGCGCGATCGATCGACAGGAGCTCGAGGTCTACTTTCAGCCATTGATCGACCTCGCCGTCGGCCGGCTGATCGGCTTCGAGGCTTTGGTCCGGTGGCGTCACCCGGAACGAGGGGTGCTCCTTCCGGAAGACTTCCTGAGCGTCGCCCAGGAGACCGGTTTGTCGTCACGCATCGGTTGGCGGGTGCTGGCAGAAGCCTGCCGGCGACTGAAACTCTGGCAGGAGCGCTTTGCCTGGGCGCGCGAGCTGTCGGTGTCGGTCAATCTCGACGCCCAGCAGCTGTCTTCGCCCGAGTTGCTCGAACGGGTCGAAAGCGAGCTGGCGGCGAGCGGCTTGCGTCCCCACAGCCTTCAACTCGAAATCACCGAAGCGATGATCATCGAGGATCCCGAGCTGACCGGGGAAGTGCTGTCACGGCTGCGGGAGCGAGGCGTCCGGCTCTACATCGACGATTTCGGGACCGGATATTCCTCCCTCTCGCAGCTGCACAGCTTTCCTATCGATACGCTCAAGATCGATCGCTCGTTCATCGGCCGAATGACCGCCGATCGCGAGGATCTCGAGATCGTGCGCACGATCGTCGCCCTGGGCCACAATCTACGGCTGAGCGTCTTGGCCGAAGGCGTCGAAACCGCTGAACAGCTGACGCTGCTCAAGACTCTCGGCTGCGAGTACGCTCAAGGATTTTTCTTCGCGCGCCCGCTTGCCTCGGGCGCGGTCGAAGATCTGCTGGAGTTCGGCCCCGAGCCATTCAGCGCAGCAGCCACTTGAAGTCGCCTTAGCTTCGAAGTCAGTTCAGAGAACTACGGATCAGTTGGGCTAACTCGCAGTCCTTGATCGGTTCCTTCGGAACCCAACCGAGTTCCTCCGGACGAAAGACTGCCAAGGCCTATTAGAACTCTAGCCTCACGGGACTCCGCCGGATCCGTGGCTGTCTTGGGGCGTCAACCGGTGCTGACCAGCTCGATGTCCAAGGCTTGGAGGCCATCGGATTTTTCGGACGGCTGCAGCTCGAATTCGAAGACGTGGCGGCGGCTAGGCAGCGATGCCGGACGCACCGATGGTGGCAGGTTGGAGTCGTGGAAAAATGCCGTTTCATACGGTGAGTCGGGGTGACGGGCGTCGGTAAACCAAAGGCCGGGCGCGATCTCCTGCAAAAAGCGCATATAACCGAAGCCTCGGTCGTCCTCATGCCAGTAACACCAGCCGCGCACCCGCGAGCCGACGTCACCCCATTCCGGGCGATGCCCGTCCGCCCCCAGGTTGCGGCTGGACGGCGGCCGATTCATCGGTACCAGGCCGGGAATCAGAAACCCAGGAATAAAAAGATCCGCTTCCTGCCGCAAGGCGTCCGAGCTGTTATCCAGACCCACGATCTCGACCCGGCAACCGCGATTCTGCAGCGCCCGCACGACATTGACGAAGTCCCCGTCGCCCGAAGCGATCAGCACTCGATTGAGCTTTTCGGACTGCAGCAAGGCATCGACCGCCAGGTCGAGGTCGGCGTCGGCTTTGCCGTAGCGCGAGCCGGAATCGTCGCGATACCACTTGATCTCTTTGACAATCACCTTATAGCCATAGTCTCGTAGCTTGGAGTGAAAGCTCTTGGCACCGTCACGGTAGAGATGATCCCGTTTGGCCCGATCAGCGTCGTAGGTCACGTAGGCGTTGAGTCGCACCGGCTCGGCGTAGTCGCGGCAGGCAAACTCGCGCAGCACGTCGTATTGCAGGCGTTGGCCGCCGTTGCGATACATATTCGCGACGTCGCAGTAAACGCCAACTTTGGCAGTCGATTGAATTACGGTGCCATCTTCATTCATCAGGATTCTCCAAATGCGAATCGCGCGTAGGCTAGCTCAGCCGTATTGAACCAGGCATAGGTTTCGCGCCGTGCCTTATTCCAAGAGTTGTAGATTTTTCGATAGGTCGCATCGGCGGCCGCCTGCTCCTCGAGCATCTCAAACGAGATCTCACGCGCGGCCCGCATCAAGTCATCGGAGAAGGGGCGGATCTCGACCCCGGCATCGAGTAAACGCACCAGGGCGGCGGGATTGAGGTGGTCGTATCTGGCTTGCATATAAGTCGCCGACTCGCTGGCCGCGGTGAGAAACATCTCGCGGTAAGCGCTCGGCAGCTTTTCCAAAGCCGCCAGATTGACGTGATAGGACAGGGACGGCCCGGGCTCCCACCAGCCCGGGTAGTAGTAGTACTTGGCAACGTTGTGAAAGCCAAGTTTCTCGTCGTCGTAGGGTCCGACCCACTCGGTGGCATCGATCGCTCCGCGCTCGAGCGCCGGATAGATCTCGCCACCGGCGAGGAGTTGGACCGTGGCACCAAGGCGATCCATCACCTCGCCGCCGAGTCCGGGAATTCGCATTCGCAGGCCCTTCAAGTCGTCGGCGCCACCGATCTCGCGTCGGAACCAGCCTCCCATCTGCGAGCCGGTATTGCCCGCCGGAAACGTGGTGAGCTGAAAGTCGGCAAAGACTTCGCGCATCAACTCCAGCCCGCCGCCTTGCGTCAGCCAGGCGGTCTGCTGGCGTGAGGTCAGGCCGAACGGCACGCAGGCGTCGAAAGCCAAGGCCGGATTCTTGCCGATGAAGTAGTAGCTGGCGGTGTGGCCGATTTGCACCGTGCCCTGCTGAGCCGCGTCCATCACTTGCACCGCCGGTACGATTTCGCCGGCCGGGTAGCAACGGATCCGGAATCGGCCCTCGGACATCGCCTCGACCCGTTGGGCCATGAATTCGGCGGAACCATAGATCGTGTCCAGCGCCGGTGGAAAGCTCGACGCTAGCCGCCAAACCACGGATTTTTGGGTATGCACCGCCGGAGCGCCGGTTTCCGACGCGCCTCCGCAAGCGGAGACCGCGCCGGCGCCGGCGACGCCCGCCAGGCCCTGCTTCAGGAACTTCCTTCGATTCATCAGTCCTCCTGGGCTCTCATCCGGCAAGCGGAAGAGCCAGGGTGTCCCCATGACAGGGACATTAGATGATCCCCCGAGTACCGTCTCCGACACCCTGGGTGAGGGGGAGCGCGGAGTGTACCATCGTAGCAGTGTCGTAGGCGAGAGGGGCAGGCGCGTCGGATTTATCCGACATGTCTGGTCACGGTCGGTGAGTTATTACCGGTGGGCTGCCGCTGGGGCCACTGCGGCGGATGCTGCTTCGATCGCTGTAGCCGACCAACTCGACGTAGCCGCGTCCAACGAGCTCCCGATCACTGGCGAAGCTCCGGGCTTCGACGGCTCCCTCCCAATAACGAAACGAGACGTCGAGCTCCTGGTCCGCCAACTGCGGCTTGATCTCAAGCTTGAGCGGCTCGGACTCGGAGCCGTCGGCGGATGCCTCTGGCAGGATGGAAAGTCGCCAGCCAGCGGGGTAGACCGGCCCGCGCGGGCTACGCCAGGTGTCCGTCACTTCGAGCTGATAGTGGTTCCGATCGAGCGCCCGGGTCGAGCCGTCGGCTGCCACCAGCGTGCCATGGCTGGCCGGATCGACGGCGCCGTCCTCAAGGCGTAATTGGGCGATCATCAACTCACGACCGTCGTCGAGCTGGAGCGAGAACCAGTCCCATCCGACCTGATCGTCGCTGAGCACGCTGGTCGACCATTCGCGATCCAACCAGCTCGAGCCCTGAACCGCCAATTCCTCGCCACTTAAGGCCAGACGGCCATCCGCGGCCAGACGGGTCAATGAGTAGTAATAGGAAGCATTGCCGGGCTGGGCGCCTTTGTGGCTGAGACCGTGATCGCCGTGAAAGACCGGCGGTTTCTCATTCGTCAGCGTCAGATCGAGCGTCAGGTCGTCTTGCTGAGCGCGCAACCGGAGCGGAAAGGCTTGCTCGCCGATCGATTCGGCCGACCAGTCTTCAAGCCAGACTCGGAACGGTCCGCCGCCGGCCCCCGCCAGGCCGGCAGCGCCGCGACTGAAGCGTTCAAAGACATGAAATTCGCCACCATCGAGGTCACTGACCGCGAAGTGGGCCATGTACATCTGGCGGGTGGCCCAAGACGACGACCGCTCAGGCATTTCAGGTGCTATGGCGTTGCGGAAGAAGGTCAGCTGATAGCCGAAGGAGCGGCCGCCTGGCCCTTCGAGGTGACCGGTGAAGTACCACCACTCGGTCTTGAACTCCGGATGCGGCCCGTGGTCGGCGGGAAATGAAAACTCGCGCCGCGTCAGCGCTTTGGCATAGCCGTCGGTGTCGTCGCCGGCCAAGGCTTCCACGGCGGAGGCGCGCTCGGCAGACTCCACCAGCAAGGAGTCAGCCGCCTGGCAGGCTGTCCAGAGGGGCAGCAACAGTGCCATCAGCAAGGACCCACGCTTCATTCGGACCTCAGCGCCAAGGCCGGTGAGGCTTTCGACAGTCGATACGCGGGATAGATGCCGGCCAAGAGTGCGGAGACCAGTGCCAGCAGAACCGCTTGAATCAGAAGACTGGGAGGTAATTCCATGTTCAGTGTCCAGCCGAAGGATCGTCGGTTGATGACGTGGATCAGGAGCGTCGCGAGGGCGGTGCCGAGGGGCAATGCGAGCAGGCCGGACACCGCGCCGAGCAGGCCACATTGGGCGGTCACCAGGCCCCAAACCTGGCGTCGAGTCAGGCCGTTGGCGCGCAGCACGCCGAGCTCGCGCTGGCGCTCGAGCTGCAGCGCCATGAGGGCGGCGAGGACGCCGATGAATGCGACGATCATCGCTAGCAGGCGCAGGACGCCGGTGACTTGAAAGGTGCGATCGAAGATTTCGAGCGACGCTTCCCTCAGGTCGCGGTTGGCGATCCACTGTACCTGGTCGCGTTCACCGATTCGACTTCTCAGATCCTGGAGCAGGCGTTCGCGGTCGGCACCCTCTCGGGTGTAGACGCCGATCGAAAAGATGGCCGGGTCGTGCCAATAGCGATCGTAGGTCTCGCGGCTGACGGTCACCACCCCGCGATCGGAACCGTAGTCGTAATACACGCCCGCGACTTCTACTTCTTGGGAGCCGCGGTCGGTGCCCAAGACGATCTTCGAGCCGACGCTTAGATCATGGTGATACGCCAGCGGCTCTGAGACGATGGCGGCGCCCTCGTCTTGAAAGGCTCGCCAGGCGTGATCGGCGTTTCCCTGGGCGAAGTCGAATTCTGCAAACGCTCGCCGCTCGGTATGCAGGGCTCCGAGGTGGACGGTTCCGAGCGAAGAGCTCACCCGGACTCGGCGGTAGGTAGTGGCGAAGTCGACCTCCGGCGCGGCTTCGATTTCCGCCAGCACTTGAGGATCGAGCTCGCTCGCTCCCCCTCGGGAGCGGGGATCGGCGGGGGCGACATAAATATCAGCCTGTAGCGTCACTTCGAGCCAGCCGATCAAGGTCGTGCGAAAGCTGGCCACCATGGCGCCGACGCCGAGGGTGACCGACACCGCGACTACCAGCGCCGCGGCCGCCACGCCGGTGCGGCTCAAAGTGGCGCTGACTCCGCGCACCGCCATAGCACCGAGCACACCGAACAGGCGACGCATCGGAGCAGCGAGCCAGCGCATGGCGATCACCATCGCTGGCGGTACGAGAGCCGCGAATCCAAGCACGAAGAGAAACAGCGCCGCGAAGCTGACGATCAGATCTTGGGTCGGCAGCACTAAGAAGATGGCGGACAGGGTGATGAGGGCGACCCCGAGCCGCAACCCTTGCCGGACGGTGGCTCGGGCGTCGCGCTCGAGGATCGATCGCTGCAGGGCGGCCCGAGGCTCGGCGTGGGTCGCTTCGCGGGCCGGCTTGAGCGCTGCCAGCACCGAGCCGACGATGCCTAAGGCCAGGCCTTTGAATAACGACACTGGGGATAGGTTCACCGAACGTACCGAGAGCAGGAAATAGAGATCGTTGATGGTCTGGGTGACCAGCTTTTGCAGGCCTTCAGCGAGCACGATGCCGAGCGCCAACCCGAGCCCCGAGCCGATCAGTCCGATCACCATCGCTTCTGTGATCACCAGGCTGAAGATCTGCCGTCGCGTCACCCCGAGGGTGCGCAGCGAGCCGAGCAATGGCCGCCTCTGGACGACCGAAAAGGTCATCGTGTTGTAGATCAAGAAGGTACCGACTACCAGGGCCAGCAGTCCGAGGGCGGTGAGGTTGAGTCGGAAGGCGCGGGTCATTTGTTCCAGGATGCCGGTGCGGGCGGACTTGGCGGTCAACTCCGCGCCCGGGGGCAGCTGTTGCTCGAGAGTCGCTACGGCCTCTGAATCCAGAATCAGATCGATGCGACTGAGCCGGCCTTCCAGCCCGAGCAACTCTTGGGCGGAGGCGAGATCGACGATCAGCAGATCGCGCAACGCCTGACGGCCGAGGTCGTCGGCCGGGGTCAGCAGCCCGAGAATCTCGAGCCTGAGATCCTGGCCGTGAGCACGGATCGTCAGTGGACTATCGATGGTAACGCCGAGCTCGGCCGCCAGCTCGGCACCGAGATAGGTGGCACCGGGCCGGGTCATGAAGGCCATCGGATCGCCACCGCCGCGGCCGCGGCCGCGTCCCTGGGTCTCCGTCGGGGCGAACGTCGGGGTGAACGAGCGCAGAGCATGATCGACGAACGGATCGATGCCGAGCAGGCGCAGGGTGCGTCCCTCCGCGGCGACCACCGTCGCTTCGAGGATCGGCGTCGAGTCTCGAATCCCGAGCTCGGTTCGCAGGCGCGTGTAGAGGTTCTCGTCCAGGCCGGACGGGCCGCCGGTGATCTCATGGGTCGCCCGACCGGCGACCGCCTCGACCGACAGCTCAAAGGCACGGCGGGCGCTGGCGTTGGCCAGGTCGATGCCGACGACCACCGCCACCGAGACGGCGACGCCGAGCACCGACAGGCCGATCAGCCAGGGATGACGTCGCAAGTGGCGAAGGCTGGCACGACGTAGCAGAGGGCTCATTGAAGCAGAGAGCTCATTGAAGCAGAGGACTCATTGAAGCAGAGGCCTCCTTGAAACAGCTGGCTCATCGCAGGTTCGCGACGGGCGCTAAAGTGGCTTGGTTTTCCGTCGGCCGTTCGATGAAACGCCCGTCTTCGATCGAAAGCACCCGATCTCCGAGCTCGGCGACCTCGCGGCTATGGGTGGCGACCACCAGAGTCTTGCCGGCGTCGCGGGCCGAGTTCTCGAGCAACTCGATGATCTCGCCCGCGGTCTCGAGATCGAGGTTGCCAGTCGGCTCATCGGCGAGCAGCAGTAGGGGATCGTGGGCCAGGGCGCGGGCGATGGCGACCCGCTGCTGCTCGCCACCGGAGAGCACGTCGGGAAAGCTGTCGCGGCGATCGGCCAGGCCGACTCGGTCCAGCAGGTCGAGGGCTTGGCGTCGTTCGGCGACACCGAGTTGACCGGAGAGCTCGAGCGGCAACAGCAGGTTTTCCTCGACCGTCAAGGTCGGGATCAGGTTAAAGAACTGAAAGATGAAGCCGATCCGGTCGCGCCGCAGCAAGGTCCGTTCGCGTTCGGGCAGTCGGCTCAAGGTCTTGCCGCCGAGCCGCACCTCGCCGTCGGTCGGCGAGTCGATACCGGCCAACAGATTGAGCACCGTCGACTTGCCCGAGCCGCTGCGGCCGAGCAGGATCAACAATTCGCCAGGCGCGACTTGCAAATTGACGTTTCTGAGCACCGCGCGTCGTCGCTCGCCCTCGCGGTAGATCTTGGTGACGCCAGAAAGCTCAGCGACGGGTTCGAGGGCGGAAGAATTTGCAGATGTGTCGTTCGGTAGGGAGGCCATCCGCTTCATGGTAGGAGATTTCGCGTTTGCCGCGGGATCGGACGTAAGTTTCTCGGCGGAACGCCCCTTGACCGCGGCAAATCCGGCAAATCGCGCTCGGAAAGCCACTCGCGAAGGTCCAATCGCGATTTTTTCGCCAACAATGCCATTTGGCACCGCCAAGCCGCGAGATTCTGCCAATCAACGTCACGTGCCGCGGCAAATCACCAGATTTGAGGTCGTGAAGGCTCACCGCAAATTGCGAGAGTGGTTCACGGCACCCGTGAAGGCTCACCGCAAATTGCGAAAGCGGTTCACGGCACCCGTGAAGACTCACCGCAAATTGCGAGAGGGCTCCACGGCACTCGTGAAGACTCGCCGCAAATTGCGAGAGGGCTCCACGGCACTCGTGAAGACTCGCCGCAAATTGCGAGAGTGGTTCACGGCACTCGTCAAGGCTTACCGCAAATTGCTCAAGTGCTCCACGGCACTTGCGCCCCGGGAAGTTTTGTGAACGCATGCTATCTTGCCAACGTTTAGCAAGATGGCAAGAGCCGGCGATCCGCGTCGTCGACGCTCAACAGACGAAAGTCAGCCTGGACGTGGGAGGCGTGATGAAGATCCAGCGGAAGACATGGCTGCGCCTGAGTCTGGTCGTGCTCCTGATCGGTGCGCTCGGGATCGGCTTGCTCACCCAATGGCGATTCCAGGCCGTGGTGCTCAAGCTGCGCGGCGATTTGTCGACGTTCACCTGGCGCCAGATCGCTTATCAGTTCACCGGCGGTGACCACCGGGCCGTTCGGGCCAACCAACGCGGCCGATTAGCGTGGGCCAAGCAAGAGATCGAGGACGATCTGTGCTCGATTCTGTGGGTGACCCCTTTCGGCGAGCTCTGGGGCAATGCTCACGATCAGGCGGCCTTGGAGCTGGCCGCGCGCGAGCAACTGATCGAGAGGTCCTACCACAACTCGACCGTCGGAGTGGAAGCGGGAGATGTGGTGGTCGACGTCGGCGGCCACCTCGGCACCTTCACCCGCTTCGCCCTCGATCATGGCGCCGGCAAGGTCGTGGTGTTGGAACCGGAGCCGCGCAACATCGCGTGCTTTCGGCGAACCTTTGCCGCCGAGCTGGCCGGTGGATCCGTGGTTCTGATCGAAGCGGCGGCATGGCATCGCGCCGGCGTTCTTCACTTTCGAGGCGATGGATTGGTCGGCCATGTCGACGAGCAAGGCGAGCTCAAAGTTCGGGCGGTGACGATCGACGACGTCGCCGAAGAGCTGGTGCTCGAGCGCGTCGACTTCATCAAGATGGACATCGAAGGCGCAGAGCTCGACGCCCTGAAAGGGGCTCGGCGAACCCTCGCACGTTTCGGACCCAAGATGGCGATCTCGATTTACCACCGGCCCGAACATCCGCAGGAGATCCCGAGCTTCGTCGCCTCCGCGCGCCCGGGTTATCGGCTCAAGACGAACCGGGAATTCGCTTACTTCCACTGAGGCGACGAGCTCGAGTCGAGCCGTGAGGGCGAATGTTTGCCTTCGACGGTTGATATCCTCAGCGCATGTCGAGCTTGACGCCGACCGGCAGACCGACGGTGGCCGCGATCATTCCAACCCGCGATCGGGCCGCCTGGACCGAGCGGGCGGTGGCTTCGGTGCTCGCCCAGAGCCGGCGGCCCGAAGAGCTGGTGGTGATCGACGACGGCTCGACCGACGGCACCGCCGAACGATTGCAGCAGACCTTCGGCCGGCGAGCGGCCGACGAAGGTTTCCCAGAGCTGCAGATCCTTCGTCTTGAGGGGCTGGGAGTGTCGGCGGCCCGCAACCATGGCATCCAGGAGACTACCAGCGAGTGGCTGGCCTTCCTGGACTCCGATGACGAATGGTTGCCTGAAAAGCTTGAGGTGCAGCTGTCGGCGCTGAGGGCAGATTCGGATCTCCTACTAGCCCACTGCGACGAGATCTGGATTCGCAACGGCCGGCGGGTCAATCCCCGTCTCAGACACCGCAAGCGCGGCGGTCATATCTTTCAACACTGCTTGCCGCTGTGCGCCATCTCGCCCTCGGCGGCGATCGTGCACCGCTCCCTCTTCGAGCGGGTCGGACTCTTCGACGAGAGCCTGCCGGCGTGTGAAGACTACGATCTGTGGCTGCGGATCTGTGCCCGCGATCCGGTGCTCTATGTCGACCGGCCGTTGGTGCGTAAGCATGGTGGCCATGCTGATCAACTCTCACGCACCCCGGCGCTCGACCGTTATCGAATTCGGGCGCTCCATAAGGTCCTGACAACGGAGGAGCTTTCCGAGGCCGACCGCCAGGCCGCGGTCGCTACTCTCGAGCAGAAGATCGACGTCTATTCGGGCGGTGCTCGCAAGCGCGGAAGGTGGCAGGAGGTGGAGGAGCTGGAACGGATACGACAGATCCATCTCTCACCGGAGCGGCAAGCGTCGCCACCTGCGCTGGAGGTCGCCCGCCGATGATCACCCCGCCCTTCGGCCTTCTGACCGACCTCTACCAGCTAACCATGGCCGCGGGTTATCTCGACGCCGGCCGGGCCGAACGCGAGGCGGTGTTCCATCTCTTCTATCGCCGCAATCCCTTCGCCGGGGGCTACGCCGTGGCTTGTGGCCTGGATCAAGTGCTCGAGCTGCTCGCCGGATTTCATTTTTCGACGGACGATCTCGGTTATCTGGAAGGGTTAGTCGGCAATGACGATCGGCCGCTGTTCCAGCGTCGCTTTCTCGACTATCTCCAGCATCTCGAGCTTCGGCTCGACGTCGACGCAATTCCCGAAGGCACCGTGGTCTTTCCTCACCAACCCCTGCTCAGGGTCCGCGGGCCGATCGCTCAATGTCAACTGCTCGAAACCGCGCTACTAACGATCGTCAACTTTCAGACCCTGATCGCTACCAAGGCTTCACGGGTGGTTCGCGCTGCCGGTGGCGACGCGGTGCTCGAATTCGGGCTGCGGCGTGCTCAAGGGCTGGACGGCGGCTTATCAGCCAGTCGCGCCGCCTACGTCGGCGGCTGTGTCGGCACCTCGAATGTGTTCGCCGGCCGACGCTACGGCATTCCGGTGCGCGGTACCCACGCCCACAGCTGGGTGATGTCTTTCGAGGACGAAGGCCAAGCCTTTGACGCCTGGGCTCAGGCCTCGCCCAACAATTGCATTTTCTTGGTCGACACCTACGACTCGCGAGACGGTATCGACAACGCTCTGCGCTCAGCGGCGGAATTGCGCCGGCGGGGTCACGAGATGGTCGGCGTGCGGCTCGATTCCGGCGATCTCGTGAGCTTGAGTCGGGAAGCCCGAAAGCGGCTCGACGCCGCCGGTTTTAAGGAGGCGAAAGTCGTCGCCTCCAACGACCTCGACGAACATCGCATCACCCGACTCAAGGCCGCGGGCGCTGCGATCGACATCTGGGGCGTCGGTACTCGGTTGGCCACCGCCCATGGACAGTCGGCCCTCGGCGGCGTCTACAAGCTGACCGCGATTCGCGACCGAGCCGGAGACTGGAGCTATCGTCTCAAGCTATCCGAGGACCCGATCAAGATTTCCAACCCAGGCATTCAACAGGTGCGCCGTTTTCGTCAGTCCAGCCGCTTTGTCGGAGACGTCCTCTACGATCAGCCGCGGGGACTCAGCGAGCCTGCCGTCCGGGTGGCGGCTGATGGGCAGCCGACGGAAATCCAGGCCGCTGACAGCGAAGATCTGCTGGTTCCGGTCCTGCGAGAAGGAGCGGTGATCTACTCGGCGCCAGACATCGCAGCGATCCGTGAGCGAGCCCTCGATCAGCTTTCCAGCTTCGATCCGGCCGTCCTGAGTCTCGATCAGCCAGCGGTCTATCCGGTCGGACTCGATCCGGAGCTTTATTCCCTCAAAGAGCAACTGATTTGCCAAGCTCGGGCGTATTAGATCAGGGCTGAGAGATGAGCTTAGGGCTGAGAGATGAGCTCAGGGTTGAAAGATTAGCTCAGGGCTGAAAGAGGAGACCTCAATGAAACTGATCAAGGTCGGCGCGGCGGTGCTCAACCAGACGCCGCTCGATTGGGACGGCAACCGTCGCCACATTCTGGACGTCATTCGTCAGGCCAGGCAGGATCGCGTCGGTCTGCTTTGCCTACCCGAGCTGGCGATCACTGGCCATGGTTGTGAAGATGCTTTCCAATCCCCGGATCTGCAAGCGACGGCGCTCGAGATGCTCTTCGAGATTGCCGCTGCCACCGACGGGATGGCGGTGGCGGTCGGCCTGCCATTGGCCTTTCGCAAGGCACTCTTCGACACCGTCGCGCTGATGGTCGATGGTCGGGTGGCGGGCTTCGTGGCCAAGCAATATCTCGCGGGCGATGGGCTCTACTATGAGCCGCGGTGGTTCAAACCCTGGCCGGAAGGCCAGCGAGCGAAGGTCGCAATCAATGGCGCCGAGTATCCCCTCGGGGACCTCTTTTTCCGCATCGACGGAGTCAACATCGGCTTCGAGATCTGTGAGGACGCCTGGGTCGCCCAGCGGCCTGGGTCGGACCTGGCCCGCCGCGGTGTCGACGTGATCCTCAATCCGTCGGCCAGCCACTTCGCGTTTGACAAACATGAGATCCGCGAGCGCTTCGTGCTCGAAGGCTCGCGGGCTTTCGGCGTCAGCTACGTCTACTCGAATCTGCTAGGAAACGAGTCCGGGCGCATGATCTTTGATGGCGGCGCGCTGATCGCCTCGGGCGGTCGCTTGTTGGCGGAAGGACCGCGCTTCAGCTTTGCCGATCATCACCTGACGACCGCGGTCGTCGACGTCGATCAGACCCGCATGCAGCAGGTGCGCACCGGCAGTTTCCAACCGGATCTCGAGCAGCAGCCCGGCGAGCGAATCGACGTTAGTTTCCGTTTTCCCGAAGCGCGTTTCATCGTCGCCCCGGCACCTGAGACCGTCGCCTTGCGAGACGAGAAGGAAGAGGACTTTACCCATGCCGTCGCCTTGGCGCTCTTCGACTATCTGCGCAAGAGTCGTTCGCGTGGCTTCGTGGTGTCACTGTCCGGTGGCGCGGACTCGACTGCGGTCAGCTGCCTGGTGGCTCTCATGGTGCGCCTGGCGGTCGCCGAGCTCGGTGCCGAAGGCTTTGCCACCAAGTTGAGATACCTGGATTTAGCGACCGGGGCCTCGGCCGAAGACTTAGTTCGTCGCCTGCTGCTGACCGTCTACCAGTCGACGCGTAACAGCTCGCAGACCACCCGCGGGGCCGCCCGCGGCGTGGCGGCGGCGATCGGCGCAGAGTTTCTCGAGCTCGACGTCGACCCCTTGGTCGAGGGCTATACCGAAAGAGTTTCAGCGGCGATGGAGCGCGAGCTGACCTGGGAGCGCGATGACCTGGCGCTGCAGAATATTCAGGCACGGGTCCGGTCTCCCGGGATCTGGATGCTGGCCAATCTGCGCGGCGCCTTGTTGCTTGCTACCAGCAATCGCTCGGAGGCGGCGGTGGGCTATGCCACCATGGATGGCGATACCTCGGGGGGGCTGTCACCGATTGCCGGCATCGACAAGGCCTTTTTGCGGCGGTGGCTGAAATGGCTGGAGACCGTCGGTCCTAGCGGCCTTGGGCCAATTCCGGCGCTGGTCGCCGTCACTTCCCAGCAACCGACCGCCGAGCTCAGGCCTCAGGCCTCAGGCCAGACCGACGAAGACGATCTGATGCCCTACGAGTTGCTCGACGTCATCGAGCGGGCAGCGATTCGGGACAAAAAGGCGCCGATCGAGATCTATCGCACGTTGCGCGGTCGTCGGCCGGATCTTGAGCGACGGCAACTCTCGGCCTGGATCGAGCGTTTCTTTCGCCTCTGGTGTCGCAACCAGTGGAAACGGGAACGCTACGCGCCCTCTTTCCATCTCGACGATGAGAATCTCGATCCCAAGACCTGGTGTCGCTTTCCGATCCTGTCCGGGGGCTTCGAACGCGAGATCCGGCAACTGCAGGCCTTTGTCGACGCCGAGATCGAGGGAGCTGAGCCTGGGCTCAGTTGACGCTTTTCTTCACCGCTTTTATACTTTTGCTCAATCTGAGCTTTACTCGAGATTTGCTCGATTCCTATTTGCTCACCTCGTTCGAGTACCGGCGTCAACGTCAGCTGGAGAAAAAATGAAAGCGTTGATCTTCGTCGATCTGCAGAATGATTTCCTGCCGGGCGGCGCGCTGGCAGTGCCCGAAGGGGATCAGGTGATTCCGGTCGCCAATTTGCTCCAACTGCACTTCGATCGGGTGGTGGCCACCCAGGATTGGCACCCGGTAGACCACGGTAGTTTCGCCGCCAGCCATCACGGCAAGTTGCCGGGTGATCTCATCGAGTTGGGTGGCCAACCCCAGGTCCTGTGGCCGGTGCATTGTGTCCAAGGCACTCCGGGCGCCGAGCTGGCGCCGGATCTTGAGCGACCCAAGATCGAGAAGGTCTTCTTCAAGGGCGTCGATCGCAACGTCGATAGCTATAGTGCCTTCTTCGACAATGCGTCTCAGCGGTCCACGGGTCTCGGTGAGTATCTGCGTGCGACTGAGGTCGACAAGGTCTATCTGCTCGGCCTGGCGACCGACTATTGCGTCCAGTTTTCGGCTCTCGATGCGGTGAAGCTCGGCTTCAAGACCTATGTGATCGAGGACGGCTGTCGGGGCGTCGAGCTGAAACCGGGCGACAGCCAGCGCGCTTTCCAAGCGATGGGTCAAGCCGGGGTCGAGATCCTTCGCAGCGGTGAAATTCTGACCACCGATACTTCGGTCCCGGAAACCGAGACCCTTAGCGTCAACGCCTGAAGGCGTTGTCGGCTCGCGCGCCGCCAGCGCTTCGATTCCACTGGGTGCCTTTCGACTCCCCGATGCTGTGAGCGCTTCTCGGTCGCAACTGCGTTTTGTCGTTGCTCTCGAAGCGGAGGCCCGACCGCTGGTCGAGCGCTATCGCCTGGAGCTCGATCGTCAATCCGACGCGTTCAAGATCTACCGGCAGGGCGCCAAAGGCGAGAGAGCTCGGCGGGGCTCGAGTCCTCAAGGAGTACCTGAAGTTGCCCTGGTGGTTTCGGGCATCGGCAAGGCAGCCGCCGCGGCGGCCACGGCCTATCTGCATCTGGCTGCCGGCGGCGCGTCGGACGCCGTCTGGCTCAATGTTGGCATCGTCGGCCACGGCACTCGACCGCTGGGGGAGCCGCTCTTGGCGCACAAGATTCATGATCGGGCTGCCGGGCGCTCGTGGTTTCCACCGTTGGTTTTGAAGCCGCCGTGTGCCACCGATCAGGTGACAACCGTCGATCGGCCGGAGCGTGAAATGGACGCCCCCGGCGCGTATGACATGGAGGCCAGTGGATTTGTCGCCACTGCGGGCCGTTTTGCCTCCGCCGAGTTGGTGCAATGTCTGAAGGTCGTGTCCGACGGGCCGACCACCGATCTCCAAGATCTGACGCCCCGCCGGGTCCAAGAGTTGATCCGCCAGCGCCTGCCGGTGGTCGAGACCGTGGCCGAGGCTTGCGGCCAGCTGGCGCTCGAATTGCGCGATCTTGAGGCAGATCCGCCGGAGCTAGATGCCTGCCTCGAACGTTGGCATTTCACGGTCACCGAGCAGCGCAAACTGCGCCGACTGCTGATCCGCCGCCGGACCCTGGCGCCGAACCTGCCCTTGCCCCTGGCCGAAGTTCAGAAATCGGCTCGAGGAGGAGAGGTCAATCGGAAGCTTCGGAGATGGCTGGACGACCTGCCGATGGAGCTTTGAGGAGCCGCGTCAGCCGCCCGAGGATTCGCCGCCCGCGGTCGGCAGCACGTAATCCTTGAAGCGCTCCCGCAGAGTCATTTTCGAGATCTTGCCGGTGGCGGTGTGTGGTAGCTCATCGACAAAGACCACGTCGTCGGGCATCCACCACTTGGCGATGCGACCTTCGAGGTGTTGCAGCAACTCCTCGCGAGTCGGCGGCGTGTCGGACGCCGGCACCACGATCAACAGCGGCCGCTCGTCCCACTTTGGATGGGCGATGCCGATCACCGCTGCCTCGGCGACGCTCGGGTGGCTCAACGCTTCGTTTTCGAGGTCGATCGACGAAATCCACTCGCCACCGGACTTGACGACGTCCTTCGACCGGTCGGTGATCTGCATATAACCATCGGCATCGAGGGTGGCGACGTCGCCGGTGGAGAACCAGCCCTCCGAGTCGAGGATCTCTTCCTCATGGCGGTAGTAAGAGCTGACCACCCAAGGACCCCGGACCTGCAACTCGCCGAAAGCCTGACCGTCGCGCGGTTGCTCTTGGCCCTGTTCGTCGATGATTCGCATTTCGACGCCGTAGACACCACGACCTTGTTTGAGCTGCTGGCTGACACGATCCTCCTCGCTCCAGTCGTCATGCTTGCGCTTCAGCGCGCCGACGGTGCCGAGCGGGCTGGTCTCGGTCATGCCCCAAGCGTGGGCAACGGTGGCGCCATAGCGCTGCTGGAAAGTTTCGATCATCGATCGCGGGGCGGCGGAGCCGCCGATCACCACCTTGTTGACCGAGTCGATGCGCAGGCCGGATTCGTCGAGATAGTTGAGCAGCATCAGCCACACCGTCGGCACACCGGCGATGACATCGACCTGCTCGGCCTCGAGCAATTCATGAACGCTCTTGCCGTCGAGGGCGGCACCGGGCATCACGATCTTGGCGCCGCACAGCGGCGCGGCGTAAGGCAGGCCCCAGGCGTTGGCGTGAAACATCGGTACCACGGGCAAGATGACGTGATGGCTCGAGACGCCCAGGGTGTCGCTCATGCAAGCGGCGTAGGAGTGGAGCACCGTCGAGCGGTGGCTGTAGAGGGCGCCCTTGGGATTGCCGGTGGTCCCCGAGGTGTAGCAGAGGCTGGAGGCGGTGTTCTCATCGAACACCGGCCAGGTGTAATCGGAGGACTCACGCGCCATCAGATCTTCATAGCAATGCACGTCCCGGAGCTCGGTCTCGGGCATGTGCTCGGCGTCGGTCATGATCACAAAACCTCGGACGCCGGGGATCTGATCCTGAATCGACTCGAGCAGCGGCACGAAGGTCAGGTCGACAAAGATCAGCGCGTCTTCCGCATGGTTGATGATGTAAACCATCTGATCGGCGAACAGTCGCGGATTGATGGTGTGGCAGATCGCCCCGGAGCCGGAGGTGGCGTAGTAGATTTCGAAATGGCGAAACCCATTCCAGGCCAGGGTTGCGATACGGTCGCCCTCGGAGACGCCGAGCCGCGTCAGCACGTTGGCCAGTCGTTTCGAGCGGTCATGGGCGTCGGCATAGGTGTAGCGATGGATCGGACCTTCCACTGTGCGCGAGACGATCTCGGTGTCGGCATGGTAAGTCGCGGCATAGTCGAGCAGCGACGAGATCAAAAGCGGAGTGTCCATCATCAGGCCGCGCATAAAGTCTCCTTTCAGGTCAAAAAGCCTGAAGATTTTATACTGCTGTCGGCGAGATCTAGTGCTGGGAGCGTAGGCGTCTCGCCTGCTTTCGGCGAAGTCCAAAGGACTGCGCCTGTCGGCAGGTTGCCCTCAAAGGTTAGCGCTCGATCCAAGATGCGGGAGCCGATGACCGTTGCTCAGCGCGTGGCCATTCGAAGCGCAAGGACTGCTCGGAGATGTCACTGAGCACCGGCCTTTGCGGCGTGGCCGCGAGCACCGTCGCTTCGCGACGCACGGCGCCGTCGGCGGCGAGCTCGAGCACTCCCCAAGCCGGCGGATCGGCCTGGCGGTAGGTCAGATAGGCCGTCTGCGCTTCGCTAAACCACGGTTCGGTGGAACCCGCCGGGCCGACCTCGGTCGGCGTCGACCAGCGCTGGCCGTCGAAACGGGCGACGTGGACTCGATAGTCGTTGCCGTCGAAGCGACTCCAGGCGGCTAGCACGCCACCCTCGGTGGCGACCAGGTGCGGCGTGACGTCGGGAACCGCGTTGTCCGCAGCGATCGGCTGCGGCACCGACCATTCACCGCCGGCGTAGAGGCTCCACAAAATCTCGTCGT
Organism: Carybdea cf. marsupialis auct. non (Linnaeus, 1758); assembly: GCA_010016065.2. Classification (NCBI taxonomy): domain Eukaryota; kingdom Metazoa; phylum Cnidaria; class Cubozoa; order Carybdeida; family Carybdeidae; genus Carybdea; species Carybdea cf. marsupialis auct. non (Linnaeus, 1758). The sequence goes on from JAAAKL020000161.1 coordinate 22,289, forward strand.
CATTGCCATCGAAGGCTGCCCACGCCACCAGCCAGCTGCCGTCGCTCAGAATAGCGGTCGCCGGTGCGATCTGGGTGCCGGGACCCGGCGGGGAGAGAGTTTCGACCGGACCCCAGCCACCGGCCACCCAGCGGCTGACTTGAACCGTCAGTTGGTGATGGGCGTCGCCTGCCAGCCAGACCAGCGCTTGGAAACCCTGACGGTCGGCGAAGAAGGCCGGCTGTAGGAGTTCGGCGGCGGGTTCGAGGGCAGGGGAGGCAAGACGTTCGACGTCCGCACCACGGCCGCGCAGCAGCTCGAGGCGAGGCTCGCCCGACGTCTCTCGGCTGACCGCGGCGATCAGCCAATCTTCGCCCGCGGCGCGAAAGTCGCTGATGCGTGCGCCGGCGGACAGCGGCAGCTCAATGCGCTCGCCGCTCGGTCGCTGGACGATGCTGCGGCCGCCCTCGGCGCTCAGCAGGAGGTCACCCGCGGCGGTTTTAGAGGTCTGACCGGCAGCGATACCGGCGCCGGCGAAAAGCAGTGGCAGGGCGGTTAGCCCGATGAGGTATGGTCTCTTCATGGTGTCCCCAGGGAAGTCGGCCTTCGGAAAACAGTCCCGATTATCTTATCATCCGTGATCATGAAAGCTTCGATTCTCGCTGTCGGTTCCGAGCTCCTGGGCACTCAGCGTCTCGACACCAATTCTTTGCGCTTGACCGCATTGCTCGATCGGTTTGGCATCGTCCTGGCGGCGAAATCCGTCATCGGTGACGACGAGGACGCGCTCGCCGCTGAGCTGGTGCGCCGTGTGGCGGAGACCGATCTGGTACTGGTCACCGGCGGTCTCGGCCCGACCGCGGACGACGTCACTCGACCTGCCGTCGCTCGGGCTTTCGATCGCGGGCTGACGATCGATGAAGACCTGGTGGAACATATGCGACGGCTTTTCGCCCGCTACGGCCGTGAAATGCCGGAGGTCAACCGTCGCCAGGCGGAAGTGATCGACGGAGCCGAATTGCTCGCCAACTCGCGGGGAACGGCGCCAGGCCAACGTCTGGACGTCGAAGGGGCCAGCATCTTTCTCTTTCCTGGGGTTCCTCGGGAGCTTGAAAGCATGATCGAAGATCATCTCGAGCCGTGGTTGAAGGCGGCCACGGCGGGTTCCGATCGAGGCCTCGAAACTCGAGTGGTCAAGCTGGCCTGCCTGCCCGAGTCGGCGGTGGAGGAGCGGATCGCCCCGGCTTATGAGCGCTTCGGCCGCGAACGGATCTCGGTGCTCGCCGCTCCGGGGGAGGTCAAGGTCTACTTCTCAGCCCTCGGGCAGGAAGGCGCTCGTCGTGCCGAGCTTGAGGAGGTGCGAAGCGCGATTCTCGAGCTTGCTGGCGCCGCCGCCTTCACCGATCGGGAAGAAGATACCCTCGAGAGCGTGGTCGGTCGCCTGCTGACCGAGGCCGGACGCACCTTGACCACCGCTGAGTCTTGTACGGGAGGTTTGGTCGCCGAGCGCCTGACCCGAGTCCCAGGCTCGAGCGCTTACTTTCTCGGCGGCGTGGTTTCCTACACCAACGAGCTGAAAAGTCATTGGCTCGGCGTTCCCGAGGAAATGTTTGTGGCTCACGGTGCGGTCAGCGAGCCGGTGGCCCAAGCGATGGCTGCCGGGGTGCGCACGCGCTATGGCGCAGATTATGGGATCGGCATCACTGGCATCGCCGGTCCGGGAGGCGGCAGCGACGAGAAGCCGGTGGGCACCGTCGACATCGCCATGGCGGGTCCCAGCGCCGCTGTGCATCGCAGGTCGATTTTTCCCGGCGATCGCCAGATGATCCGACAACAGTCTTCGCAATTGGCCCTCGAGCTGGTTCGGCGGGATCTGTTGGCGAACCGCGCCTGAAACTCGACGGATCATTGTCCGCTGGTAGGATGCCTAGATGAGCGGCTCTCAGCATCTGCGTCCTGTGCTTAAGGATGTGCTTGGGGATTTTGCCAACATCGAGCTGGCAGTCCTTTTTGGCTCGATGGCCCGGGGCAACGAGACGGTGCGCAGCGACATGGATCTGGCGGTCCTGTTGGAAACCGAGGACCCGGGCCAGCTTTGGGAGATCGATTTGGCAGTGGCAGGCCGGATGCAGCGCACCGTCGACCTGATCGATCTGCGGCGGGCGCCTCCGCTTTTGCGTCTAGAAGTCGCCCGCGAGGGCGTGCTGGTCCTTGAGCGTCACGAAGGAGCTTGGACTCGTTTCAAAGCTCGGGCGATGCTCGATTGGTGGGATTGGGCGCCAATCGCCCGAAGGTTTCATCGACTTGCTGCCCAGCGGCTGCGGGAGGAGACCGGCGATGGTCAAGCCTGACGTCGTCGCTCAGAAAGTCACGACCGCGCGCGTCCGGCTGCGTGCCGCTGATGAGATCTTCAGGCAGCCACTCGAGGATTTCTTGGCCGATGAGCCAGCTCGAGATCTGGCATGCTTTTATCTCTTTCTGGCGATCCAGGAATGCATCGATATCGCGGCGCATTGGGTAGCCGACGAGGATTGGGGAGCTCCAGATGAGATCGGCGAGGTTTTCGATATCTTGCGCAATCGAGAGGTGATCGATGCTGAGTTGGCGCAGGGAATGCGCGGCGCTACTGGTCTGCGAAACCGGATTGCCCATGGTTATGGCTCTCTGGATCCTGACAGGATCTGGAGTGAGTATCGTCCAGGAGTCAAAGTAGTCCGAGCCTTTCTTGCGACGGCCGCCGAGGCGGTCGGTCTCTGACGTCAGGTAGACTTATACGTCTCCAGAGTTCTCATGCGTCTTTTCGTCGCCATCGAGATTCCCACAGAGATTCGGCTCGAGCTTGAGCGGCGCACGGCTGCCTTACGTTCGAGCCTGCCCAAAGCTCGCTGGGTCAAGCCGGAAGCCATCCACCTGACGCTGGTGTTTCTCGGTGAGACGGAAGAGAGCCGGCGGTCGGATTTGGCTGATGAGCTACAGGCAGCGTTCGCTGCTGCTCGACCGATGACGTTGAGCGTTCCCGGGGCCGGCGCCTTTCCGCCACGGGGGCGCAAGCGGGTGGTGTGGGCCGGAATCGAGACCGACGGCGATCTCGGCGGATTGCAGGCGCGAGTCGCAGAAGCGGTGGAGCGAGCGGCCGGTATCGAGCCTGATCGACGACCCTTCCATCCCCACCTCACCCTGGCGCGCTGTAAACCGCCATGGCCGGTCGCCGCCGCAGAACGTTTGGCGGCGGCCCTGGACGGGGATCCAGTGGGTGCTTTCACCGCTAAACAGGGTAGCTTGATCGCCAGCCAGCTGACGCCCTCCGGCGCGCGTTACCGCACCGTTGAGAGCTTTCCGTTTGGAGAAGCTCTATGAGCGAGATGGCGGGCGCGAGCCCTCTCTTGGCCGGCAGCCTGATCCTCGGGGCTTATCTGTTGGGCTCGATCTCTTTCAGCCTGTTGATCGTGCGCGGTTTGAAAGGCTTCGATCTGCGGCAGCATGGCTCCGGCAACGCCGGTGCGTCGAATGTCTTGCGACTGGCGGGAAGGGGACCGGCGCTGGCGGTGCTACTGCTCGACGTCGCCAAAGGCGTGGTGCCGGTCCAGTTGGCACGCCTCCTCGAGTTGCCGGGAGCAGCGATCGGCGCGGCGGCAGTGGCGGCGGTGGTGGGGCACGTCTTTCCGATCTTTCACGGTTTTCGCGGTGGCAAGGGGGTGGCGACGGTGACCGGTGCCCTGGGCAGCCTGGCGCCGACGTCGGCGCTCTTGGCATTCGCAATCTTCGTGGTGGTGCTGGCGGCCACCCGTTATATCTCGCTGGCCTCGGTGTTGACCATGGCGAGCTTTCCCGGGTTGCTCTACCTCTGTGGCCGTGTTGGCTGGGCTCCTGAGCCTCCCGGCTGGCTGATCGCGAGTGCGGTGTTGATCGCCCTTCTGATCGCGGTCAAGCACCACAGCAATCTCAAGCGACTGATCGCCGGCACGGAGCCTCGTCTGGGCGAGACGCGGAGTCGGTCGTCATGAAGCTCGCCGTGCTGGGCGCTGGCTCCTGGGGTACCGCGCTGGCGGTCCACTACGCGCACCACGGGCATACTGTGACCCTCTGGGCACGTCGTCCGGAGCTGGCGGACGAGCTGCGCATCGAGCGGTGCAATACCCGCTACTTGCCCGACGTCGAAATCCCTTCGGTGCTGGAAGTCACGTCGGATCTCAACGCCGTCATTCGAGCTGAAGTCGTCCTGATGGTCGTGCCTTCCCATGGTTTCCGGCAGGTCGTGCGGCAGTTTCTTGCCCGTTTGCCGGCGGATGGAGGGCCGCGCGCGGTGCTTTCGGCCACCAAAGGCATCGAGACCGATGGCTTGGCAAGGATGAGCGAGGTGACGGCCGAAGAGGCGGCCGCCGCCGAGCGAAGCCTGGGGTTTGCGGTGCTTTCGGGTCCAAACTTTGCTCGCGAGCTGGTCGCCGGAGCGCCCACTTCCGCGGTGGTGGCGTCTCAAGACGCGGAGCTCGCGACCGAGCTGCGGGAGGGTCTGTCGACCAGCAATTTCCGACTGTATTCCAGCACCGACGTCGTCGGGGTCGAGCTCGGCGGTACGTCGAAGAATGTGGTCGCAGTCGCCGCCGGTGTGGTGACCGGCCTCGGGCTGGGGCACAATACCCTGGCGGCATTGATGACCCGCGGGCTGCACGAGATCACCCGACTCGGGCTGGCCTACGGCGGCGAGGCGCGAACGCTGTCCGGCCTGGCGGGCATGGGGGATCTGGTCCTGACTTGCACCGGGCCGCTGTCGCGCAATCGGCAGCTGGGCGTGCAACTTGCCGCCGGCAAGAGCGCTCGGGAGATCGCCGCCGCCACGCCGATGGTGGCCGAAGGTTTTCGCAACTCACTGGCGATCGCTCGGCTGGCCGAACGTCGGGCGGTGGAGATGCCGATCACCGAGCAGATGGTGCAGATCCTGTACCACGACAAGCCCCCACAACAGGCGGTCAAGGACTTGATGGCACGGGAGTTGCGCGCCGAAGCGGAGCTATAAGGGCGGTCCGCTTCAGGACGGTGCGGCAGCAGTAGACGGCAATGGCGCTGGCGTGCGGCGTCCCCGGCGCCCCTGCTGCATCTCTTTGCGCAATTGGTTTAAATAGGGAAAGAAATCGACTTGCAGAGTGTGGCGGGTCGAGGTGACGTAGCGACGCTGCATGGCTTGCAAGTCGGCGTCAATTCGCTGTTCCATGAGTTGACGATCAGGCAGGGTTGCTTCACCGCACAGCAGGCGGGCGACCCAGATCGCTTGCTGTTCCGCTAATGGCATGATCGCACCTAAGGGCTGGATCAACCCGATGAAGTAGAGGCCGGACAGCTCGGGATGGACGACGTGACGATATAAGCGGACGGCGTTGTTTCGGGGGTCGATCAACTCCGGCGCCAAGAACGGGAAGCGGACTTGGTAGCCGGTGGCATAAATGATTTCGTCAATCGTCTCGACGGAGCCGTCCGCAAACGCGACCTGATCGCCTTGCAACTCCTCGAGATTCGGCTTGATTTGAATCTTGCCGTGTCCGACCAGATTGAGCAGATCCGAAGAGATCGTCGGGTGAGCTTGAACCAGGGTGTGCTTCGGTTTCGGCACTCCGAAGCGGTCCTGCGGCCCACAGGCGAGACGCACCAGGGCCTCGAAGCTGAGCCGCTGAACCGTTAGGGGAAATCGACTCGAGGCGGCCGTGGTGTAGAGATCGATCGGCTTGCCTAGGGCGTACTTGGGAATGATGTGAGCACTGCGCCGGGTCGAAAGGAAGGTCTTTGCCGCGACTCTGGACGCCTCGCAAGCGATGTCGACGCCAGAATTGCCGATACCGACCACCAGCACGCGCTGGTCTTCGAGACCTTTGGAGGTCTCATAGGCGTGAGAGTGGCGGGCGCGACCGGTGAAAGAACCGGCAAAGTCGGGCAGCTTAGGATGCCAATGGTGACCGTTGGACACCAGGACTGCACGATAGCTGGCGGACTCGCCGCGGTCGGTGGTGACTCGCCAGCCGCCGTCATCCTCTGGCGAGACGTCGGTCACCGCGGTGTTGAAGCGAATATGCGGTCGCACCCCGAAGTGATCGATATAGTCCTCGAAGTAAGCGAGGATCTGACTGTGGTGCGGATAGTCGGGATAATCCTCCGGCATCGGATAGTCGGAATACGCCATCCGCGTCTTCGAAGTGTTGATATGTAGCGACGCGTAGGCCGCCGACAGACCATTGTCGTTGCGATACCGCCAGTTGCCGCCGATCCCGGAACCCGCCTCAAAGCAGTCGTAGGCGATGCCGTGCTCTTGCAGTACCTTGGCGGCGACGATGCCTGAGGACCCCGCACCGATGACGCAGGCCCGAGCCTCGGTCGCACCCTGGCGGCGCGACCCGGACATCAACCGAAGAAGTACCGCAAACCGAGCACGATCTTCGCCTGTTCTTCCTGGACGTCTTCCACCAGATCGATGCGCAGCAGCCCGAAGACACCGAAGTTGTCCGAGAAATGGACGTCGATGCCGGTCTGAATGTTGACACCAAATGTGGTGTCGTCGTCGACGTCCACGCCGATGGCCTCGAAGCCGCCGGTATCGAAGGAATGGATGCCGATCCCCGCGCCTAGGAAGTAATCGACCCGGCGGAAGGGCACCACGCCGATGATGTTCAACCCGAGCAGAAGATCGCTCTGATCCACCGAGATGCTATTGCCGTCGGTCAGTGGAAAGCGGTTGTTGGCTTCCCAGTAGCCGATCTCAGGCTCAAGGTAGGCCACCACAGACTTGTCGTCGCGTTTGGCGTTCTTGTCGCCGAGCAGAATTCTGAAGTTGGCCTGCAGATAGGTCTCGGTGCTGCTGTCGTCGACCGAGTCCGACAGGTCGACCAGGCCAATCCCGATGCCGAAGGCAAATCGGGGAATCGCGTCGTGATCTTCCTTCTGAGCGCTAGCGATACTCGGAATCAGCATCGCGAAAAGGGCAAACAAGACCAACAGGGAACAACGTCTCATGTTCACTTCTCCTCATGCAGAGATGAAATCCATTCAGGATTTTTTCGGGAGCCCCAATCTACCATGAACTCATTAGTCATGGGTATTTAGAGCTGTTTTGATTGGAGTTTCAAAAACTATTGAAATTTCCAGAAGACTGCGGTAGGCTGCGCAGCGATGAATGAGATCGAAGCCGGGGGCACTCTTTCCAGCCCAACAGAGGCCAGCCATTCCGAGACCGAAGGGGTCGAGACGGTAAGACAGGCCTTTGTCCAACTCTGGGGCTCCATGGGTCCATTTTGGGGAATTTCGCCCACCACGGCACGGGTCCACAGCTGGTTGCTGTCGCGGTCCGAAGCGGCGGATACCGACGACATCATGGAAGGACTGGGAATGAGCCGAGGTGCGGTCTCGATGGCCTGTCGAGATCTGCGCGAATGGCACCTGATCGTTCCGGACAAAGCGCCCGGCTGCCGGCGCGTCACCTATCGGCCAGCGACCGATCTCGAAAAAGTGATTCGAAATATCGTCGAGCTTCGCAAGCGTCGCGAGTGGGATCCGATCCTGGAGAGTTTACGCGACTGGATTCCGCTACTCGAGGCCGACCCGACACCTGAAACCCAGATCTTTCGCGAGCGCCTGGAGTCCCTGGAGTCGCTGATTGCGGTGACGGACTCGATGGTCGAGTCCTTCCTGAAAGGTGGCCTTTTAGGGCGGGTAGGTCTCAAGATGCTGGTCAAGGCCGCGCGCGCCGCGTCCAGTGCGGAAGCGTCTGGCGTGAACTCCAACAACCCAGCTCAGCCTGCTGAGGAGATATTGATGCTGGAGGAGACTCCATGAAGTTAGCCACGAGTTTGCCCGTGTCCGAGCCTCCGGTGATGGAGCATGGGCCACGGGTCCTGGAAGGTGTTGGGGCAGCGGAGCAGAGCGAGCCTGAGGTCGCGACACCGGATCGAGTGCCTGGGCTCCCGGTCGGCGTCGATCTGCTGGCACGTTTGGAAGGCATCTGTGCGAATCGCGGTCTCGAGAACATGGCCGATCGGTTAGGAGATCTGGTCGCCTTTGTCGGCAATGATCTCGAAGCCTTCGAAGATGAGTTCGCCCGTCTGCCTCGCGACCAACGCCTGGTCACCCGCGGAGCCTCCCACCTGCTCGCACTCGGTGGCAAACGCTTGCGACCGATGTGTGTGACCTTGGCTGCACGGATAGGGACGGGCTTCGATGCCAAGGTCCGCGATCTGGCGGTGGCGGTCGAGCTGGTACATTCCGCGACCCTCCTCCATGACGACGTCGTCGACATGAGTGACGTCCGCCGCGGCGCCCCCGCGACCCGCGCCATCTATGGCAATGCAGCATCGATCTTCGCCGGTGACTGGCTGCTGATCGAAGCTTTGCGCCGGGTTCATCGCTGTCATTTGCCCGGTCTCATGGAAGAGCTCTTCGCCATCATTGAAGAAATGATCTTTGCCGAGTCTCTGCAGCTCGAGAATCGAGGGCGTATCTCGACCGATCGTGAGCTCTATTTCCAGGTCGTGGATGGCAAGACGGCTTCGGTCTTTCGCTGGGCGATGTCGGCGGGTAGCCAGGCGGCGGGCCTGGGCGAAGTCGAGCGTCATGCCTTGATCGAATACGGCCGGCATTTGGGCATTGCCTTTCAAGCGACCGACGATCTCCTGGATCTGACCGGTGACGTTCAGCGCACCGGCAAGGATCTCTTTGCCGATCTGCGCGAGGGCAAGATGACCTTCCCGCTGATCGTGGCGCTGGAACGTGATCCTCAGCTGCGGTCGGTGATCGAAGAGATTCTCGACGGCAGCGGCATGTCCGATCTGGCGACCCAAAGAGTCATCACCTCTTTGCGCGAGACGCGGGCGGTCGAGGAGTGCCGAGATCTGGCCAGAGACCATTCCGGCCGGGCGCTGGCGTCTCTCGAGACCTTGCCGGAGAGTCGCGCTCAGCGAGCTCTGGCAACCGTCGCGCAAACCATCGTCGACCGGGATCTCTGATGGGGCAAGCGCAACATTTGGCCGCACCCGGGGGCCTCGAGGCGCCATCACCGCGCCCTGGCTCCGGCGCGATGTTCGATCGCATCGCCGGACGCTATGACCTGCTCAATCGCGTGATTTCGATGGGGCTCGATCGTCGCTGGCGGCGCCGGGCAGCTCGGTTGGTTGCTCATCCGGGAGCTCGGGTCCTGGACCTGGCGACCGGTACCGGCGACGTCGCCTTGGAGATCGCCGGCCTCGAGCCCAGCGCTCGGGTGGTGGGCCTCGATCCATCGCCGCGCATGCTCGAGCAAGCTAAAACCAAGGTCACGACCGCTGGCCTGACCGACCGGATCGAGCTTCGGGCCGGCCAGGGCGAGGCATTGCCGTTCGACGACGATTCGTTCGATGGCGCGATCATCGCCTGGGGCATTCGCAACGTCGCCGATCGGTCGGCAACCCTCGCTGAGATGGCACGGGTGGTACGGGCAGACGGTCGGGTCGTCATCCTCGAAGGTAACGAACCACGGTCGCATCTGTTGGCGCCGTTCGCGCGTTTCTACATCCATCATCTGGTGCCCCGCCTGGGGGCATGGCTATCGCAAGAGCGTGCCTATCGTTATTTGCAAACCTCGATTGAGGCCTTTCCGGGCCCCCAGGAATTCGCCGAGCTGATGCGCTCGAGTGGTCTCGAGGTCCTCGAGGTGCGACCGCTGACCTTCGGTGTCTGCTGTCTCTTCGTCGGTCGCCCTGAGGTCGGTCGCCCCTCAACCGCTGAAGCCACAGCCGCTGAAGGAGTGGTCGAATGACCGCGCCATCGACCGTCCGAATGCCTGAGGTCTCGTCGCCACCGACGGCAGTTCCAGAGGCTTCGAGTCTGCTGGGTCAGGCCCGAGCGGCCCGCAACTGGCTCGAGAATCAATTGAGACTCTGGGCCGGCTCACCGCGAACCCTGCTGGCGTCGATCCCGGCACCGGTGGTCGAGCCTGAAACCTTGCTCGAAACCTCCTCACGTTCCATGGGTGTGCTTTGGCATCCGGCTGACGGTTTGGCGATCGCGGGAGTAGGTGCGGTTCACCAAATTCAACTCCGTGGAGCGGAGCGTTTCACCTCTCTCAGGCAGCAATCCGCCGCGATTTTCCAGCGCCTGGACGTTCGTTGTTTCGAGGATTGTCTGGAAGTTCCAGCGAGGCTCTACGGGGGGCTGGCGTTCGACGTCGGCGCCGCTCGCGACGAACCCTGGCAAGAGTTCGGCGACGGCGGGTTCAGCCTGCCGCGGATCACTTATGTCACCGACGGTGAGCGGGCATCCCTCGGTCTGGCGGTGCAAGGAAATGAGCTCACCGGGACCGAAGAGCGACTGACCTGGATCGCTGAGCTCGACGCGCTGCGGTCGCTGTTCGCCGACCGGGCTCGGGCGGACCGATCGTCCGGAAATCCAGATCTGACTTCATGGCGTCCGGAGAGTGCGCGGGTGATCGCGGTCCATCGACCGTCGGCGAGCCGTTGGAGCACCGAAATCGAGGCCATCCGAGCGGAGATCGTGGCGGGAAGCCATCAGAAGATCGTCGCTGCTGGGCACTCGCGGGTCGAGTTGTCTTCGCCGCTCGAGACGGCGGCGGTCTTGCGTCGTTTGAGCCGCGGGCTGCGGGCGTCGAGCCGCTTTGCTTTCTGCCGTCCGCAGAGCACCTTTCTCGGTGCCACGCCGGAGCGCTTGATCACCCGGCGTGGAATGGCGATCGCGACTGAGGCTTTGGCGGGCTCGATCGCTCCAGGCGGCGAAGGGGCGGAGCGGCTGCTGCACAGCGGGAAAGATCTGCGCGAGCATCAGTTGGTGGTCGATCAGATCGTTCGCCGCCTCGAGCCGCTCTGCGAGCAACTGGACGTCGACGCTCAGCCGCGAGTCCGGGCACTGCGCGACGTGCTCCACCTGCTGACCCCGATCGTCGGCCGGTTAGGGTCGCCACATCACGTGCTCGAGTTGGTCGAGCGACTGCACCCGACACCAGCGGTCGGCGGCGTGCCCACGGAAACGGCGATGCAGTGGATCCGCGATCACGAGACCTCGGGCCGTGGCTGGTACGCCGCGCCGATCGGCTGGTTCGACGCGGCCGGAGACGGCGACTTTGCGGTGGCGCTGCGCTCCTGTGTGCTGCGTGACAGGGAAGCTTTCCTCTTCGCGGGCGCCGGTATCGTTCGTGACTCGGATCCCGATCTCGAATATCGCGAGACCGAGCTCAAGAAGCAGGCCCTTTTGACGGCTTTGGGAGCGTAAGTATGCCTGTGCCGTTCGGGAAAGCTGATCTGTTGACTGCCTTAGGAGCTTGAGCATGCCAGGAGCGTTCGGGGACGCTAACCTTTTGACGGCTTTGGGAGCTTGAGCATGCCAGTGACGCTCGGGGACGCTAATCTTTAGACAGCTTTGGGATCCTAAGCATGTCAGCGCAGCGGCTTGGGGACGCTGATCTGCTCACAGCTATGGGAGTCTGAGCGGCCGTCGACTCCTGGATATCCTGGGCGGCTGATCTGTTCATCGGCGAGAGGCTTCGGATTTGATTCATAACCTGCAGTCCGAATGGGCTCGTCTGCTGATCGACTCGTTCGTCGCCGCGGGTGTACGCGAGGCGGTGATCAGCCCGGGTTCACGCTCGACGCCGCTGGTGCTGGCGGCCGCTCATCATCCAAACTTGCGTTGTCGCGACTTGGTCGATGAACGTTCAGCGGCGTTCTTTGCTCTCGGTCAGGGGCGGGTGACTTCGCGTCCGACTTTGTTGTTGCCGACGTCGGGGACCGCCGGAGCGAACTATTTTCCGGCGGTGATCGAAGCCTCTGCCTCGATGGTGCCGCTGATGGTGCTGACCGCCGACCGGCCGGTGGAGCTGGCCGCTTGCGGCGCTAATCAGACCATCGATCAGCTCAAGCTCTACGGCGATCACGCCCGCGAGTTCTTCGATCTGGGGACGCCAGACGCCTCTCCGCGGGCCCTGCGTGCGCTGCGTCGAACGGTTGCCCAGGCAGTTTTTGCCAGCGTTTATCCACGCCCGGGCGCGGTGCACCTCAACGCCCGCCTCAAAAAACCACTGGAGCCGGCTGCCGCCGAAACGGCCGCCGAACAAGAGTTGGTCTCAGCGGTCGATGGACTGATCGATCGATCGGCGCCGCGACCGCGGCCGCCGATGCGACTGCCCCAGGCGGCCGACGTCACCGAATTGGCCGAGGTCTGTCGTCGTACCGAGCGCGGGCTGATCGTCTGCGGTCCGGCGTCCCTGGTCCAGGCTGGATCTCGTACGCTGGTGGCTGAGCTGGCCCGCCGGACCGGTTTTCCGGTGTTGCGCGAAGCCGCCAGTCAGCTGCGTTTCGCGCCGGAGCTCGCCGCTCGCGAGATCGTCGTTGTCGATAGCTTCGACGCCCTCTTCAAATGCGAGCGCTTTCGGCAGCAAGCGGCGCCGGACCTGATTCTCCAGATTGGCCGCAGTCCGACCTCCGGCTCTTTCGGACGCTACCTCGCCGAGCATGCGGGTTGCGCCCATTGGGTGCTCGGTGCCGACAGCTGGCAGGATGCTCAGAGCACTGCGACCGCGCTTCTGTTCTGTGGTCTGGAAGGTGGGCTTGCTCGCCTGACCACACGCTTACCGGCCGCCGGTCGGAAGACGGCTTGGGGGGATCGGTGGCGGGCCGCTGAAGCCACGGTCCAAGGCTGCCTCGAGGCAGAGCTGGCCGCGACGGATGGACTGAGTGAGGGAGGCGTTGCCCGTGCCGTGGTTCAGGCTCTGCCCGCGGGCAGCCTGCTGGCCGTTGGCAACAGCCTGCCAATCCGGGAAGTGGACACCTTTTGCGCCGGCGGCTCCACCGATCTCCGAGTCGTTTGCCAGCGCGGTGCCAGCGGTATCGATGGCGTCACCTCCGGCGCCCTGGGGGCGGCCAGCGTCTGGCGACACCGGGTAGCGCTTCTGGTCGGCGACCTGAGTTTCCTGCACGATTTGACGGCCTTGCATGCGGTCCACCAGGTCCTGGTGCCGATGGTGATCGTCGTCGTACAAAATCACGGCGGCCGAATCTTTGAGCAGTTGCCCTTGGCCGCCCACCCGGCGGCGAAAGGCGACATCTTCGAGTATTGGACGACGCCCCACGACCTGGATCTTGCCCCGGCCGCGGCGCTGCATGGCCTCGCGTTTGAGCGGGCGGAGAGTCTCACGGAACTTGAGACGGCTCTTGACCAGGGCCTGAATCGCGACGGCGTGACCCTGATCGAAGCGGTGGTGCCGCCCCAGGGCGCGGCGGAGCAGAGCCGCCGACTGCAGCAACGGATCGACGCCGCGGTGGGCGCGAAGTGAAGCGCCTCGTCCGGATGTGAAGCATCTCGTCTGTTTGCACGGCTTTACCGGCACTCCGGAGGCTTGGAATCCGGTGTTGGAAAGGCTGCCGTCCAACGTCGAAGCGATCTGCCCACCGATCGTTGGTCATGATCCGAGTATTCCACTCACCGGTGCCAGCTTCGAAGATGAGGTCGATCGTCTGGCGGCAGGACTCCCGACGAGCGGCGACCCCTATCAGTTGGCGGGTTACTCGCTTGGCGGTCGATTGGCGCTCGGCTTACTGGTGCGGCATCGACGACGTTTCGCCTCGGCGGTATTGATCGGTGCGCATCCGGGTCTCGGTCCGGCCCGCGATCGCCGCGCGCGGGCGGCAGCGGACGACGCTCTGGCGTGGCGACTCGAGCAAGACGGTGTCGAGTCGTTCATCGACCACTGGCAAGGCCTGCCGCTGTTTCAGACGCAAAGCAAATTGCCTTCGTCCGTGCTCGACGAACAGCGTCGCCGGCGCTTGGCGCATCGTCGGCAAGGCCTGGCATATGCCCTCCGAGTCTTGAGCCTGGGGCGAATGCCCGACTTCCGCACAGCCCTGACGAGTCTCGCTCTGCCGGTGCACTTCATGGCGGGGGGATCCGATGAAAAGTTCCGCCGTTTGGCGACCCAGATGGCGTCGACCTTGCCGACAGCAACGGCTCAGATCGTGTCGGGAGCGGGACATAATGTGGTCATTGAGGCTTCGGAGATGGTGGCGAAGGCGGTCTTGAATCGATGTCTTTGTGAGAGAAAGTGAAGCTCTCGATATGCCGACAGAATAAACAGGAGTGAGTTTCCAAAAGTGGTATCATCTTTTAGGTAAAGTTATGCACCGCTAGCTGTTAGTTATCAGTCTTTGAATGGATCCGATACGAATCCGAGTGGGGGAAGCATATGGACTGGAATGACCGGGAGCAGATCGAACGGCCCGCCCTTGAAAATTCTGACCGCGACAACGCGGACACCGGTGAGGAGGCAGGGGCCGGTAACGAAGAGACTTCTGCGAATGTGTCTGAAGTGGAAGCGGGTTCTGACGAGGAAGGCGTCGCAGAACAAGGCGATGACAAAGCTCCAGGTATCATCGCCGATGATGAGAGCTTACGTCAGTGCGAAAGCGAGTCCGAGGGGCCGACGGCGGGCGAATCCCAACCGGCAGTGGAGAGGCTTGAAGCTATCTTAAACGCTGGTTTTGACAGACTTACGCGCTTTTTCGAAGGCCGCCTGAGTTACGATCGGGTTAAGGAAAAACAGATCGACGCGCTGCATGCGGAAGTGCAACAACACCGCAATGATCTGGTGGCGAAGGCGACGCGTCCACTGGCAGTCGGCGTCATCCGGCTTCATGACGACATCGGCAAGACCGTCGAAGCGCTGCGTCTTAAGGATCCGTCAACTTTGACTCCGGACCGCTGTCTACAGATTATCGAAGGCTTCCAGGACGATCTGGAAATCGTGCTCGAGCAGAACGGCGTTGCCGCTTATCGTGAAGTGGGCGAGACCTTCAACGCCTTGCGCCAGACTGCCGTCAAGACCGAGGCCGCGCCAGATCCTCAAGCTGTCGGTCATGTCGCGCACCGCTTGCGACCTGGATTCGAACGCGGTGAAGAGATCCTGCGCAAGGAGCGTGTATTGGTTTATGGGCCGGCAGCGCAAGCACCAGAAACAAAAGAATCCGCTGGCGAGGACGATGCCGCCGGCTCGGCAAAGGAGAGCGATAATGTCTGAAAATCGGGTGTATGGGATCGATCTGGGCACAACCTATTCATGTATTGCCTACGTTGACGAGCATGGAAAACCGGTGGTCGTGCCCAACTCGAACCACCAACTGACCACGCCCTCGGTGGTCTACTTCGAGAGCGAAGACAAGATTGTCGTCGGCGAGCACGCTCGGGACGTGGCGGAGATGTACCCGGATCGGGTCGCAGCGACGGTCAAGCGGGCGATGGGAAATCCAGATTGGGAGTTCGCCTGCGAAGGCAAGGTTTACACACCTCAGGACATTTCGTCTTTCATCCTGCGCAAGGTCGTCGCGGATGCCGAAGCCAATACTGGCGACACGATCCGCGATGTGGTGATCACAGTTCCTGCGTATTTTGGCGTCAACCAGAAAGAAGCCACCAAGCAGGCGGGTGAGTTGGCTGGCCTCAACGTACTCCACGTGATTCCTGAACCCACCGCCGCCGCCATCGCTTATGGGCTCGAACAAGAAGAAGATCAGGTCGTCCTGGTTTACGACCTAGGCGGCGGTACTTTTGATATCACCATGATCGAGATTCGGACCGGAGCGATCACTGTCATCTGCACCGGTGGAGATCATCAGCTTGGGGGCAAGAACTGGGACGAAGCCATCGCGTCCTATTTCGCGGAACGATTTGAGGAAGAGACCGGGACCGCCGCTGAAGAGCTGCTAGAGGACCCTGAGACCTATCAAGAGTTGCTCAAGACGGCGGAGAGCCGTAAGCAAGCCTTGAGTGACCGCGAGTCAGGTGTTGATCGGATCTATTATGGAGGCGAGCGCTGCCGACTCGAGCTGAATCGCGAGAAATTTGAAGAGATTACGGCCGGGTTTCTAGAGCGAACCCTGAGCTTGACCGAGGAATTGCTGGAGACCGCACGCGGCAAAGGTCACGAGACGATCGATAAGCTCTTATTGGTCGGCGGCTCAACTTATATGCCGCAAGTGACGTCCGCTCTGACGGCACGGTTCGACTTCCCCGTCAGTCTTTTTGATCCCAACCAGGCTGTGGCCAAAGGGGCGGCGATCTTCGGTTTCAAGTGCTATCTCGATGAGGCGATCAAGATTGCGGTCGCCGACGCTTCAGGTCAGGAGGTGGAGTCCGTTGACCTTGAGGAGGTGGCCGACGAGGCGTTAGAACAAGCACAGCAGGAAGTTGCGGCGGCACACGGCATGGCGCTCCCCGGCCTGCGCCGCTTGACAGAGACCGAAATCACCAACGTGACGTCAAAAAGTTTCGGCGTGGTGGTGGTGACGCCAGACGGCGAGGAGCGGGTTACCAACTTGATTGTGATCGACGACCAAGTGCCAGCGTCGATAACCAGTAGTTTTCATACCGTCAGTGAAGGCCAGAACGGTGTCGAGATCCGGTGCGTCGAGAACACCGAGAGGGTAGGCAACGACGACACGATCGACTTCGATCCTGCGCAGATCATCGGTGTTGCCGAACTCGAGTTTGAGCGTTCGTTGCCCCAACACTCGCCGGTACAGATCACCTACGCCTTGGCTGCGGACGGTTTGTTGTCTATTCATGGCCGCGATATGACCACACACCGTGAGATCGAGGCGGAGTTCAAGACTGAGAGCGTTCTGGACGGCGAACAGATGGCGGCGGCCCGGAGTCGGAATCTAGCCATGACCGTTGACTAGGAGTCAGGCATGCATGGCTCGTCGCATCCAGGAGTTACAGGCTTGAGTCTCTCAGGGCCGAGCTGATGACGGCAGCAGTCGGTATCGATCTGGGCACCACCAACTCTGCCATCGCTCGCCTCAATGAGCATGGGCGTCCGGAGATCATTCTCAACGCTGAGGGCCAGCCGACCACACCTTCGGTGATCTGCTTCAAGGACGGCGAGATTCTGATTGGCCAAGAGGCTAAGGAGTATCAGGAGCTCGGGATTTATCCGATCGCTGCGTTTTTCAAGCGCCAGATGGGTAATGAGCAATTCATGGTGCATGCGAACGGGCGTGACTACTCAGCGATCGATCTCTCAGCATTGGTCCTCGGCAAGCTAAAGCGCGACGCCGAGGCCTATCTGAGCGGACCGATCGGCGAGGTGGTGATCACCGTACCTGCCTATTTCCGGGACCCGGAGCGTAAAGCGACCCTGGCGGCGGGTGAGCAAGCGGGTCTAGCAGTCCGGCAGGTGATCAACGAGCCGACCGCCGCTGCCGTGGCGTACGGATTAGGCCAGCCGGTCAAGGAGCGGCAGGTGTTGGTCTACGATCTTGGCGGCGGGACGTTCGACGTCACCCTTCTGCGACTGAGCGATGGTATCCGCGTCCTGAGTTCCGAAGGCGATCATCAGCTCGGTGGCAAAGATTTCGATGATCGCCTGATGCAATATCTGGCAAGTCGTTTTCAGGACGAATTCGGCAGCGATCCGCTGGCGGATGCCGAGAGCTTCGCCGACCTGCTGGTGCGCGTCGAGGCGAGTAAGAAGCAGCTGTCAGAGCTCGACAGCGCTGCCATCGCGATCGTCCATGAGGGGGATCGTGGACGCTACCGGATCGATCGCGCGACGTTTGAAGAGCTGACCCGCGACCTGCTGGAGCGCACCCGCTCGATGACCGCAAGGGTCCTCGAGGATCTACGGATTGAGCCTGAGGCGGTTGATGGCGTTTTGTTGGTCGGCGGCTCGACCAAGATGCCGATGGTCCACGACTTGGTCACGGAGATGTTTAGCCGGCCGCCGCTCACCGGTGTGAGTGTTGACGAGGCGGTGGCCCTCGGGGCCGCGTTGGTCGCTGGCGATGAGGACGACGTGGATCGGCCGACCTTCGGTCTGGCAGGTCCGACCGTTGACGTCACAAACCACAGCCTGGGCATGATCGCACTGAATGCTGACGGTAGCGCCTACGTCAATACTGTGATCCTGCCGAAGAACCGACCGATCCCATGCGCTGAAGAGCGTCCTTATCAGCATCGGACCCGACCCGGCAGCAATCAGCTCGAGGTCTACGTCACTCAGGGCGAGTCCGAGAGCCCGGCCGACGTGGTTTATCTCGGCCGCTACCTATTGCACGACTTGCCGCCTAGCGGCGCAGGTCCGACGGTGATCGACATCACCTATAGTTATGACCTCAGCGGCACGGTCAGCGTTGCCGGTGCCGTGGCCGGCACCCCGTTGCCGGTCACCGTCGAGAGCCTGCCGGCCGATGTCCCGGATCGTTTCCTACGACCGCCCGAGGAGTCCGTCGAGGCGGAACACGTCACCGCGTACCTAGCCTTTGATCTCTCTGGCTCGATGAAGGGTGCGCCGCTCGACGCGGCCAAGAAAGCAGCTCGTGATTTCTTGAAAGCAAGCGACTTGGGCCACTGTTCTTTGGGCATCATCGCATTCTCCGACCGGGTTGCGGTCAAGCTCGAGGCGAGTCAGAACGCGCGGAAGATCGAAGCCGCCATCGCCGATCTGCACTGCGGTGAGACCGGATACGGCAACTTCACCGATCCGTTCCAAGAGATCGGAAATCTGCTCGGGGGCGTTTCCGGGGCGCGCTTTGCCGTGGTGCTTGCCGACGGCGTCTGGTCACAGCAGAGTCGGGCGATCCAGCGATCGAAAGCCTGTCAGGACGACGGCATCGAGGTGATCGCGGTCGGCTTTGGCGGTGCCGATCGCGACTTCCTTCGCCAGATCGCGTCGACGGAAGAGACCAGCTTCTTCACCACCGTCGGCGGCCTGGCGGAGACTTACTCGACCATTGCCCAGGTACTCACCGCCCGCGGTGGCCTGGCCCTGGCGCCCCAGGAGGCGGCCGTCGAGAGCCGGATCGGGCGCCTTTGGGGGCGCTTGAAGAAAGCCTGACGGCATGGCACGCCCGAACTTCTATCTACTGCTCGATCTCGACCCGTTGGTCACTGATTGGCCGACGGTCGAGAAGGCGATCACCGCGAAACGACGTCAGTGGTCGACCGAAGTCACGATGGGCAATCCGACCGAGCGGCGCAAGAAAGAGGGCTACCTCAAGCTCATTCCCGAGATCGAGGCTTTCCTCCAGCAAGCGGAGAATCGGCGCAGCGAGGGGCAGAAGGCCCAGCGGGAGCTCAAGACTCAGCACAACGCGCGACTGAAGGCTCTGGACGAGCTGATCGAAGTCCTGGGTTCGGATAATCCTGACAAAACCTTCAGCGCCAAAGACGTCCGGCTATTGGTTCAGAAGAGTGGCAAGACGCTGACCGAGGAGCAGGTGCGAGAGCGGCTGGCTCGGGCTGGCTTTCAGCCTCAGGCGGAGACCCCAAAACCCCAGGCGAGCCGATCTCGGCTTGAGCCGACCGTCGCCAAAAGCATTCGCGCCAACCTCGAGATCCTAGAGCTCGAGGACCTTTATCGTTTCCTTGACTTGCCATCCCGGTCGTCCCCGAAGAGCCTGTTTGACAAGGCCGACGAGGTCTACAAGGAACTCAATCGCAAAGGCAAGATCGATCCTGAGAGCAGCGCTCGCCAGGAGTTGGCGGGGCTGTGCAAGGCAGTCTTTCGTGACGCAGATGCCAAGATGCGCTATGACAATACGTTGGCGGTCGAGGCGATGGAGACGCTACGGCCGGCGGTCGAAATCGCTGGCCGTGACCGCCTGCTGACCCGAGCCAAGGTCGTGCAGATCGTCAACAAGGCGCGACAGCGCGGGGTGTCCGAGAGCGATGCCATGGCCTGGCTCGAAGAGGTCGCGGCGAAGCGCAAGTGGGTGCTGCAGAAAGGGACCGATCGGCCAGGATCGAAGCTCAAACTGTGTGGCGCCTGCGAGTCGTTGGCGCGTTCACCGGACGATACCCATTGCCCGAAGTGCGGCGAGGCCTTGGTTCAGCCCTGCCCACAGTGTGGCCACCCGACCCCGACCGAAGACGTCGCCTGCAGCCGGTGCGGCTGTCACACCGGCGACGGTCCGCTGGTCAAGAGCCTGCTCAGCGAGGGGCAGCGTAAGGCGCGAGAGGGGGAGATCGCTGCTGCCATCGCCTTGTTTGACCGTGCTTTGCACTACTGGCCAGCTTGGCAGCCTGTGGTCGAAGCGCGGCGGCAGGCGCAAGAACGGCAGCAGACACGGGAGCGAGCGCTCGACCGGATCGAGGAGGCGGTGCGCGAACGGCGCCTGGAGGATGCTCGTGTCCTGCTGGAACGCCTCCGCCGCCGCTTCGGTGCTGGCAAGACCGCAGCCATCGGTCAGCGGATCGACGCTGGGCTTTCGCTCGCACGCAAGTCTTTTGAGACGGCCCAGGCGCATCGTCGAGCCGGTCGCAGCGATGCTGCCTTCGACGGCTTTGAAGCAGCGTTGCGTCACTGCGCCGACTTCGAGCCGGCTCAGAAGGCGCTAGCGCGTCTTCCGCCACCGGCTCCGGCACGTCTGCGAGTGAAGCAGGTCGGCCCGCACAGCCTGCGCCTCAGCTGGCCGGCGGTCGAGAGTCGCGGGGAGCTGAGCTACCGACTGGTGCGCAAGATAGATGGGCGACCCGCTGGGCCCGACGACGGCACCGTGATCGCCGAGGTGCGGATGACTGCCTACGACGAGACCAGCGTCAGGCCTGGGATCGTTTGGGTCTATGCCGTCTTCACCTCTCGCTCAGGTATTTTCTCGACCGCTGGCGCCTTCTCTCGGCCGCAGCTGCTGCCCGAGCGGGTCACCGGTTTCAGGGCCGAGACGGCAGATGGCGAGGTTCAGCTACTCTGGACCGCGCCCCGGGGGGCGATGCGGGTCGAAGTGCACCGGGTCAGCCCCGGCGGCCGGCGGGAGCTTCCCGTCAACGGCCATCGGGCTCACGACTGCGGGCTCGAGAACCGCCGCCGCTACCGCTACGAAGCCGTGGCTGTCTATCGCCATCCCGAAGGCAGGGGTGAAAAACGCGGTCAGCCGGCTCGAGTGGAAGCCACCCCGGCGTCGCCACCACCTCGGGTGCGGAATCTCGCGGCTCGACGGAACCGCGACACGGTCGTTCTTACCTGGAGCTCGAAGGAGCCAATCGAGATCCAAGTGCGAATGAGCCGCCAGCCTCCGGTTCACAAACCAGGTCACATTCTGCCTCGAACCGAGGCCCAGCACTATGGGCAGCCAGTGACGGTCAGCGCCGCGGGTCAGGGGCGCGCCGAGCTTTCCGGGCGTGGGGTCTTTCACTTTGTGCCGCTGGCCATCGAGGGCGAACTTGCAGCCATCGGCGACCCGGTCGTGGTCGTCTATTTTGAAGAGATCGGGAATCTGCGCGCCCGGACTTCTGGCGGCGACGTCTTCCTGTCCTGGACCTGGCCGGTCGATGCCTCTGCCGCCGTGGTCAGCTACTCCTACAATCGCTTTCCACGCCGACCCGAAGACGGCGTCCGCGAGACCGTGGTGCGGGCTAGCGGTGATCGGACCGGCGCCTTCACTCTGCGCGGCGTCGAGCGTCGAAGGCACTACTTCAGCGTCTTCGTGCACGACCCAGCGAGTGGCAGAAGCTCGGAAGGCGCCAATGTGCTCGAGAGCATGGGCCAGACCACGACGGTCTTTTATCGAGTTGCGCGTTCGGGCGGAGGACTTTTCTCGCGCCCTCGCCGGGCCGTGATCGAGCTACGCAGCAGCGAGGCCTGCGGGCTTGAGGACTTGCAAGTGGTCTATGGAAAGCGTTTTCCGCCGACGGCTCCGGATGCCGGCGAGGTGCTGTGGTCGGTGCCTCGGGTCGAGCTGGCCGACGGTGTTGGGACGATCGACGTGCCGGAGGTTCATCTGACCAAGAAAGGTTATCTCAAACTTTTCCAGGCAGATCCGGCAGACGTCAAAAACGTGCGGTTGCAACCAGAGGAGAAAGAACTCCTTCGGTTGGGTTGAAGTCGGAGCCCGTCAAGAAAACATGCTGAATCCTCTGAGCCGTGAGCTCTGCCCTTATTGTTTCGAGCCTTTCTGGCTCAAAGATGCGCCCTTTCGGTGTACCAGTCCACCCCGGGTGTGCGCCCCAGTGGCCGATTCCGTCCTTGCCAAGAATTGGGGCGACAACCGGCCGGTCGGCCGGGTGCTGTCGCCCAGCCGCTTCTTCCGTAGCCGGGTGCGCTGTGCCTCCTGCAGCCACGACAGCCATTGTCGAATCTGTCCTCATTGCCATATGGAGTTGCCGCGCACCCTAGGCAAGTACCGCAACCTGATTTTTGCCGTGATCGGCGCCAGCCAAGCCGGCAAGAGCCACTACCTGGCAGTGCTTATCCAGCGGATACGTCACGTCATCGGGCCGCGCCTGGGGCTCCTGCTCGAAGCCTTGAGCGACGAAACAACGAATCGATATCGCAATGATTTCTACCAGCCGGTCTACGTCAAGAAGAAGGTGATCGATCGTACCCGGCCCGGCCTGACCAATACCAGCGTGCGCAAGCCGCTGCTCTACAGCCTGACTTCGACTACCGGCGATCCGGGCGGTCAGCGCCACATCCGCGGCGTCGTTACGCTGGTGTTCTTCGACACAGCTGGCGAGGATCTGAACGCCTCGGACACGATGAATGTGGTCAATAAATACATCTACCGTTCCGATGGCATCATTGTCTTGATCGACCCATTGCAACTCAATAGCGTCCGCTCTCGGCTGTCCTCTGGCACGGCCTTGCCGCGCCAGGAGACCGCGACTTCAGAGATTATGACTCGGACAACACAGCTGATTCGGCGGGGAAGGGGCCTCGACGAGGCGGAAAAATTGCCGGTGCCGCTGGCGGTGACTTTCTCCAAGTTTGATGCCGTGGAGCCGATTATCGATCCTCGGTTTCAGCTCAACTCCGAGCCGCGACATGAGGGCGGTTTCGACATCGGCGACCATCACGCGGTCAACGCCGAGATGGAAGCCCTCCTTGACCAGTGGAATAACCATGATCTGCTGCAGCAGGTGACGACTCACTATCGACAATATGGCTTCTTCGGCATCAGCGCGTTGGGCTGCAACCCTCATGCCGACAACAAGATCCCGCAGGTGGTGCCACGTCGGGTAGAAGATCCATTCCTATGGCTGCTCTCGGTCCACGGGCTGATCCGTAATGCCCGCAACTGAGGAATGCGGACAATGGAGATGGACCAGCTGCATTACACCTCTTGCCGCCGCGGGCTCTCGGGGGGTACCGGCTTCCAGACCCGCGCCATGAGTTCGGGCATTTCACCTGAGGAGCGTCGCCAGATCGAGCATCGCAGCGTCTATCAGCCACCGCGTGACCTGGAAATCTCAAGAGGCGACGATCCTGCAGCAATTTCGGCAGCACGCGCGCGCTGCCCACCGTCACTGCGTGCTTTCGTCCTCGACTCCGGCCGCCTGGCGGTCCTGCTTTCAAGCTACGTCGGCCTGGACTACAGCGGGCGTTGGGGCAATTACTTCTGTCATGCTTTGGTGCTCGAAGAACTGATGGACCGCTGGCCGATCGACTTCTTCGGGTGGTCCGGTTGGCAGCATCTGTTGGCTCCCGAGGAGGATACTGACGAGGTGCCGCCGCCGTTGCCGCCGCTCTCGGAAAGCGAATTCGAGTGGTCTGACAATTACTCCTTCTCGCGGCTGCAGGAGTTCCTGCACCAACCCTCACGGCGGGAGCATTTCGCGTCGATGCTAAGGGCGGTGTTCGCGTATCCAGAGACCTCGCGTGCGCTGGTCGTCCGCGATCGTTCGGAGGAGGCGTTGTGTTGGATTGCCTGCGTCCAAAAAGCTTTCCCTCCGAGCTACCAAGCTGGGTTGAGCTCGTCCTCCTACCAAGCAGACCCAAGATCGTGCCTGAGGATCAACGCGACCACCGGCGAGAGCGACTTCTTATTTGACGATGCCGAGCGGCGTTTTCAGTTCTATGTTTTTGACTTTGAGACCGGCGAGCACAGCGAGGTCGTGGCGACAAACGGTGACTTTGCCGACGTGGTTGCCGGTTGGTTGGCGGATGCGCCCGAGAAATTGCAGCAATTCCATCATTTCCTAAGTGATTTCACCTGCAGCGAGCCGGGGGTCGAACTGGAGGATCTGCTGTGTCTCTATCGTCTGGATCAGCGCGAGATCTCGGCCACCGCCTTTGATGATCAGGCGGTCGACCGGATTCTGGAATCGGTCGGCTCGACGGCCCGTGTCGGCGCCCATGGCAGACTCGTCCAGCCGCTGTTAAGGGCGGTCGGCGGCCTGACGGCCGGCCACCGGCCAGAACGCTACCGGCACTTGATCCATTTTCTCCGCCAGCATGCGATGGTCAGCGGCCTGGAGCAGGACCGGGCGCAGGTCTGGAAAGTCTGGCTCCAAGTTTATGACGACCAGATATGTGGTGGCGCCGGCGATCTTGCCGATCGTTTGCAAACCGAGCTTCGAGCAGACTTTCCTATCGACCAGCGCTTGTTGGCCGAGCTCTTTCTCAAAGCCGATCACCTGGTTGCTCTGCAGCCTGAGTTGGTGAAGCTCGGCCCGGCGAATTTCGGGCGCTTGCTGCGCGACTGTCTTCACGCGTTTGAAGTCCTCGGGCGGAGTCCGGTCGAAGACCAACCAGAGCTGGCGATGGTGCTGGAGCCATTGCTCGAGAATCCGATGGACCGCCGCAGTCTTCTCGGGCCAACTCTGGCTGCACTCCTTGAGCGTCGGTCGGCTCTCGTCTGGCTGCTCCAGCGCTGCGCCCAGTCACTGGATTCGAGATCTTCAGATCCAGGGCAGGCCGAGATTCATAAGTCGAGGTTGGGGGAGGAGCTAGCGGCTCAAATCGCCTTCATGGCGCCGACGGACCGGGCCCGTCTGCTAGCCCCGCTCGATGAGCAGACGACCTGGAGCGTGTTATTGGGGGAGTGGGAAACGCGCCTTCGACAGGCCGGTGACTCGCTGGCGGCTTATCATTCCTATCGCAACGCTGAGCTGGCAAGCTTACCGGACTATGAGCGCAGCTGTGGTGGCAAGGTCGCCGGCCGGGTTCTTGAACGCCTCGACGACCGCACGCAGGTGCGCCAAGTCTGGACCTGGCTGAGAGACGATCGCATCTTCGCTTCCTTTCCCGACGACTTCAAGACGGAGTTGCTGGCCCGTGTAGCGCGCAGCCTATCGCTGATTCCGCACAAAGATGTCGAGCCGCGACGTCAGCTGTTGGATATCGTCGAGCGCGACGGCTTGGAGTCCGCGCCGTGGCTGGTTCTGCAGCAGACGATCGAAGTCATCGAAGAGGGCGGAGCACTTTCGCCGGTACAGCGCGACGATCTGAGTCGAGCTTTGGCCGAGCTTGACTCGGATGCTGAGGACTATCGGCAGTTCCTCAACCACTGCCTAGGACCGCTGCTCGACCCGGTGAAGCGCCGCGACATGCATGGCAAAATGCTGGCCGCTCTCCTGCCTCCTAGCGACCTCGAGACACTTAAGAATCCGTACGAAAAATATCTCCTCAAGGGGGCGCCGCGCCGACAGTTTCGCAGTTCCGACGACGCCGCCTTATTGTATTGGCTCAGCGTCGATTCGGGCCAGCGGACTGCGATGCCGAAGGGGCTGGCGACTCTTGAAACAACGGCTTTGGCGGCTTTGGCCAGGCGTCTCGGTCGGCTGGATGAAACCTCCCGCAAGAAAGTCATCGAGCGCCTGCGCCGCAAGGTTCCTGAAGCGGCGCGGAACCGTTGGCAGAGATGGCATAAGAGCGTCAAGCCGCAAGGCTTTTTCGGACGGCTCCTGCGCCGATAGCTGGGAGTTGTAAGCAATCCAAGCCAGGAGGGTCTGAATGTACGGAAGGCTTCCTCCGCGCGAACAAATCTGGATGGTGGTTGCCGGCGGACTGCTTCTGGCGGCGGTCCTGATCATCGCCGGCATCGCCTCGAGCGGCTCTTAAAGAACGATTGTGTCCACAACTCGACGTTCGAACCTACCTAGAGCTTGAAGATCATGATTTGAAGGCGCCTCATCGATGCCTGTCGTCCTCGCCCTCATCGCCATCTTCCTCTACCTGTGGTTGATGTATCAGCTGCTGATCCACGTCGGTCCTGACGTGTTCCTGATCACGAGCCTGGCGATCAGCGTGGCGATTCCGGTCATCTATGGGCGGGCATTGTTTCGCGTCTTCGGGCGAGCGGGTTTGCCCGCGATCGCGTTGGTACCCGTGGTGACCATCCTCTGCCTAGTTTATTTCGACTTCGCATTCCTCAATCTCTATCACAGCGCCGACTTGGCTTCTCAGGCCGTGATGCATCGTCGACTCTTTGAGCCGATCTCGCAGATCGTCTTTGCCAGTTTAGTGAACCGGCAGATTCTCGATTTCCTGCCGGCAGTGCCCTGGCTCGTGGGCGCTCCTGACGAGATCATGGTGCTCTCGAGTGTCGCGGTCAAAAGCGCAGGGCTGACCCCTTGGCTACTGATCGCCCGAGGCCTCGGTAGCAAGACCCTAGGCAAGGACCAGCACGCTTACCTGTGGTACTTCCATTGTGAGGCTTTTCCCGACTTGCAGCAGACGATACGGCTCTGTGTGCTCGATCTTTTGGAGCTCTACAAGCGTTTGATGACGGTGATCGGTCGATCGGTTGATGGGCCCCAAGGTCTTCTGCTCTGGCCGCTGACCCTTTGCGCGGCCTTAGCGCTGATACCTCCGGCGCTGATCGCGCTGATCGCGCTGTCGCTGCTGCTTCTGCTGCATAGCTTCGCCTTGTCGTTGACTTGGCTGTTAGCGATGTACGGCTCGTTGCTGCTGGCGTTGCTCGAACGATCCGTGATCAAAATGCGCTCGGGTTATGCCAAGTGTCCCCACGCCGGCTGTTATCAGCCAGTGCCGTTACCGGTCCTCCTTTGTCGACGTTGCGGCGTCGAGCACGACCAACTCTTGCCTGGGCGCTTCGGAGTCTTGCGCCGCCGTTGTCGCTGCGGTCAACTGCTGCCGACGCTTTTCTGGCTCGGTAAGGGGCACCTATTCAGCCGTTGCCCCCATTGTCGCCAGCCGATGCGAGAAGAGCTTTTTGGCGACAATATCCACCTGCCGATCTACGGCGGCCAAGCTGCCGGCAAGACCATGCTGATGATGGCGCTGACGTGGCGGCTCATCGAGCGGCACATGAACGGGGTGAGCGCGTCCTTCATCGACCCGACCGCTGATCGCAGCTATCGGGAACGTTGGAAAGTCGACTTCGAGTCTGGGGTGGTCCGGCCAAAGACCGCCGAAGCCCTGCCCGACGCCTACCTGCTGTCGCTCCGCCGCAACCAGGGCCTGCCAGTGAGCCTCTACCTCTACGATCCCTCGGGCGAGGTTTTCCAGCGCGGAGAGGATCTCCGAGGCCACCGTTTCATTCGCTACTACGACGCCATGATCTTGGTGATCGATCCGCTGTCGCTGCCACATTTCGCCGAGCATTATTACCGCCAGGGCGGCGCCCCAAATCTCCAGCGAACGACTTCACCTCAGTCGCCGTTCGACGTGCTCGATCAGATCGTCAATCAGCTCGAGAGCCAGGCAGGGCTGGTGCGGGCGCGCTCTTTTGTCCGACCGCTGGCGGTCATCGTGAGCAAAGCCGATATCCCGCTCCTGCGTCAGGAGCTCAGCGTCTCGTCCGAAGAACCCGGCGACGACTGGGAGGAGAGCGGTGCTCACGACTCGGGAATCGTTCGCGACTGGTTAGCTTACTACGAGCCGCACCTGGTGCAGCTACTCGAGAGCCGCTTCCGCGACCTGCGCTTCTTCGCGGTCAGTTCGCTGGGCCATCTACCCCAGCAGCCAGGTGCATTTCGCCCGCAGGGAGCGCTGCTACCTCTCACCTGGCTGCTTTCGAAGCGCCGAGCTCTGGCACAGCCGCGCCTCGCGCGGCTCGGTGCTCGAGCCCTGGAAATGGTGGCAGCGTCCGTCATTCTGCTGCTCTTTTTAGGTTTGCCGGCGTGGATTCTGTTGATTGCTGGATTCTTCTGACTTAAGGTTGAATTTCTATTCTCTGAATTCAGGCAGTGCCATGAGTTCAATCATGAACATGATTAGCGGTATTAAGTACATCAATAGTCCAGGTCGCAGCAGCCGCAGGCCTTCGTTGATTTGCGATTGTTTTAAGTCTGATTTTTGAAATAGAATATCTATTCCATCGCTTTTGTAAAAGCGCTGTAGGACTAGCAGTAGTTTGAGGATCTCGATGCCTGACAATGCTAGAGATATGCCTAGCAAAATTCTATTTATGTAGCTTGCGAGACTGTACTCTCCTTGGGCTAAAAAATCGTAAGATGAATAGATGCAAAAGGATGTCATGGCTGTGATTGAAAGTATGAAAACGCTCGTGATTAATTTGAGAGGATTGAGGATATGCTTGCCGGACAGTCGCGAGCAAGCTAAGAAGCATCCGACTATCAATATCGATAGGTAGCCTGCAATATTATAATTTTCGTCAAGATGGAAGAATGTCATGTATTGATATATTCTCCATCGTCGGAAATCTGGGATAATGTAGCTTATGGGGACTTGTGTGCCCGACGGCGATAGGATTGACTCTCCTATTTTTAGTGGAACTGCGTAGGGGTTTATATTCGTCTGAAGTTTGGAGTCTAGGTATTTATAATTCAGCTCCATGGTGAAGCTTTTTAGTTGAGGTACGGAGCCCGCCTTAAAATCAGGCGTGCCGCCGTCGATTAGAAATCGTAGATCCTGTTGGCACCAAAATTTGCCAGTAGGGGGTATGTGAAATGGACTCATTAGTATTGGGTAGTCTTCTAGTGTGTCTGCTAGAGATACTTCTACTGTGCTCGCGCTCCTGTTGAGAAATTTCGCCTCGATTGTGAATTTTCCACCTGGGTGTATGAATTTAATTCTTTTAGGGTCTAGCAATTGATAGCGAACGAAAGAGTCTGTCTCTGATCGGAATAGGGGTATCTCTAGCCTTATGGATTTGTCGATTGCGTTGGCATGTTCGGGTTTAGAAACTGTATTTGCCCACTTGGCCGGTTGCAGGAAAACTATGGCAGAATATTCTTTTGTTGGTTTTATGTTGTCGAGCTCGTATTTTATTGTGTTGATGCCGCGATTGATTGTGTGTGTGGGTGGGTTTGCTGTCTGCTGTCTGTCGCTTGATAGTGCAATTGGCAATTTAAATCTTGGGTAGTTGGACTCTACTATGACCTCTATCGTGCCTTTCTCGCCTGTTTCTAGCATGTCCATGCTGCCGTGGGCGCCTCTTATGGAAATGTAAAAATTAGATCTAAGTCGATTAATGATTTTTGGAATTCCAAGTTCTCTGTCGTATTTTCGGATCGAAGCTCCGTTTGTTTCTTTGAGCGCTTGTAGAAGTTCTTCTTTTTTCTCCAGTGATTCCTTGTTTGTGTGTTCTTCGCCAGCGATGTCTATGCCGAGTGTGAAACCGAATATTTGGACCGGCTCGAAGGATTCGGGGGACTCTATATTCTTGAGAAATATATCATCAGCAAGTCCCTGGAATTCTTTTGCTGTCTCTGTCAAGTCTTCATTGTCGTGCAGGAAGTCTGACAGTATTATGGTTATAATATTGTGGGAATTTTGAATGTCACATGCAGCGTAGTTTAGTGAGTCCTGTCTCAGTTGCTGTAGTAGGCCTTTTAAATCTGTGTTTTTTCTTTCTTCTTTGTTTTGAGATCCCAGCACTCTGTGCCATAGGTCGTTTATTTGCTTTTCTTTCAAAGGGTCGCCTAAGATCAAGATTTCTGACTCAGTGAGATCGTGGAGGTCAAGTCTCTTGATGGTTCCCGCGAGTGTGGTGAGTTCCAGGCAGTCGCCTTCTTTGAGACTTTCTAAAGTCTCTGAGAAAGCTCTTTTTGCAGCTGTTTCGTCTATGCTTTTGGATACATCGATAGCTACCTGTGCCAAGATCTTTCTATTGCCATAGTCTGTTGAGGGCGGTGTGTCTTGGTCGTGCAGTTTGTATAGTGCTTCGCAAGTTGGTGGTGGCTTGGGGAATAAGTCATCTTTGTCTGAGTGCTGATAAGCACCCCATGCGAAGGTTAGTGCAATAACTGTGAATGCGAGAATGAAAAATAGATGCAGTAAGATGCTGGAGTATGGTTGGTGACTGTGGGATAAATTTGGCGGTTCGGGCATAGTTGGTCTATATTTAATTCCAGGGTCATCTGTAGTGTTCGTAGGTGCGCTAGTTGCCGGTGTGTTGCTGGGTAATTTTGTGTCTCTGTTCATTTGTAGTGGCTTTTTGAGGTGTTTATTTTAGCATCTCATTTAATTATTTGATATGATTCGGGCGGCTTACAGAGGGCCGGCCGATGGCGACGGGAAGACGCGGAGGGCCGATAGCGAGGCTTGGGATTGGCAACCTCGTTGGTAGGCAAGTGCCCAGGGCGCTTGTTCTATGAGTGGCTGTCTCAGTGCGTGGGCAGGCAGGAGACTCGCGAAACAATCTTTGGCTGAGGTCTTCGCACGTTCACCAAAACGGGTCTGTTGAAGGGTGGGATCTTGGGCATCGACGCGACGACACTGGAGGCCAATGTGGCGCTTTGTAACACAATGCGCCAATCCTTCGGTCTCGATACAAACCTCAAAGCGGTTGCGATAGATCTTGAGGATGGGGCCTCTGGCCCAAAGGCTGCTGAGATCTTGAGAGATCAATTGCATGATGAGTTGGTGGCGGGCAAGGGTTATCGCAGCAATGTGGTACTCATTGCTCAGCAGCAAGCTGGGGTTCGGGCTTAAATACCTGAGCCCGAAGATCGGCGTAATTGACGTCGGAAGCCAGAAGCTAAGAAGGCCGTCCATGGCAACCGACATAGCATGGAACGGCCAAAAGACGTTTTAGGGTCTACTGGTCTTCGGTATGACTTCAACGGATTTCGATGGCTATCTTTGCTTGAGGCACAGTAGGGAAAAATCTTGAGGTCGCCACTTCTTGCATGTACGGGACGTCTTCCGCCCATATGTACTTTCACTTCAAAGCATGTCTAAGAATTCTCGGCAGCCTTAAGAGTATAGCATAGAGTTCGGGTGCTTCGCCAGGCTTAAACCGCTTCTCTTCTATCGCGTAATCAATATCACCGTAACCTTTGAAAGTTGCCTCTAGCTCCTTGGGATATGTTCATGCATCAGGATTTTTTGTGCTTTGTAGTAAATCTGTAGCTGGAAGGCGTATGAGCCTTGAGCGTGCGGTAACGTTTGAGTAGTGCTGGATATTGTGGCTACCTAGCTTTGTCAGTGCTGTTATA
Organism: Carybdea cf. marsupialis auct. non (Linnaeus, 1758); assembly: GCA_010016065.2. NCBI lineage: Eukaryota > Metazoa > Cnidaria > Cubozoa > Carybdeida > Carybdeidae > Carybdea > Carybdea cf. marsupialis auct. non (Linnaeus, 1758). The sequence continues at coordinate 53,363 of JAAAKL020000161.1, forward strand.
GTCCAGCTTGGTCAATGTGGTGCGTGTCGAACCCCGATCTTCGTCAGTCGAGGATTTCAGGATGAAGTTCATCTTCGCCATCACGCTTGAGTAACAGGGAGCTTGAGCAGGATAGTTATGCGTGAATTGCGATTTGTTTTTAGTGCGCTTCTGTTGGCAGGTATGGTTTTTGTCGGGTTCACTGATCCCAGCCGGTCGAGAACTGAATGGTCTGAGACTTCGAACTTCCGGCTCAAGACAGAGGCATGCCGGGATCTTTGGGAGCAGCGCGAACAGACGAGCTTTACCTGGCCAGAGGCCGAGGAGCAGTCGGTCACCCTGGCGGAGGTGGCGCAGCGCTTCGGCCTCGAGCTGAAGAAGATATGTGCGGCCAATGGCCATCCGCCGGCCTGCGGGACTGCGATCCTGAATCCGGGGGAGCGGGTCGAGTTGCCCCTGGATCCCAACCTACCAATAGCCAGCATCTCGCCGTCGGTGGAGACGATTCCACAGCCAGCTGAGGAGGTGACGCCATGACGCTACTGCTCGGTGTATTGCTGGTGATCACCGTCGGTTTGCTTGCGGTTTGGCTGGCACGGACCGCGCCGAGCGCGGACGACTTTTCGAGCGCGTTGCTGAGTCTGGCGACGGCGGTGGTCGGTCTTGCGCCTTTCCTGCTGGCGACGGCGATCTTGTGGACCAGTCTGGAGCGGCTTGACGACCTGCAGATTCAATACGCCGGCAAGCGACTGTTGTTTAACGCACAGAACCCTTTGACGATCGGTGGTGCGACCGGTGACTCGCAGGCGGCTGAAGACCTCTACCACCGAGTCCTCGAGCCGAACACCGCCAGCATTGAAGTTGCCGACTCAGAGCTCGCGGAGGCGCTCGGAGTCGGGGTTGGCGATGCCGTTCTGCGCCTGACCTCGGGCGCACCCCAGGCGGCGATCGATGGCGAGGCAAAGAATCGTTACCCGCTCGCGGAGGGCGACCGGATCGTCTTCCGGGGTACGGAGCCAGCGATCGAGTTCGAGTATCGGCAGGCTGAACTGGTCGCTGGAGATTTGCGTCTGGAGCTTAGAGGGCGGCTGGAGAGCTTCTTTAGGGGCGCCCAGTTGCTCTCGCTTCAGGAGGTGCTCCGGAAGCTTGCTCCGGAGGCGCGGCCAGGCGTGATCCGGTCTTTCCTCCATCGCCCGCGCCCAGGTGGCCCATGGTATTTGGGATTGAGGGAAGAAGGCTGGAGCCTGGAACGGGGCGGTAGCGAAGTCGGTGCGTTTCAGAAAGACTGGGCGCTGCCAAAGGATCGATTCGAGCTCGCTCTGCAGGTGGTATGGGGGAGCGCCAAACGCCGCTATCTCAGGACCTTGCGTCGAGATACGCTGACTTTCAGTGAAGAGCTGGTCGAGGCCCGTTTCGGCACCCCCGAGCGTCTGCTGTTGCCGCTCGGCAATGTCGAGGAGCCGCTGGAGGTCGGCTTGGTGGTCCCCAATACCCTGGACCGTCGAGCGCAACTGATTGAGATCAACGAACGGTCGCCACGGTTTCTGGGATTGGCTGCAACTCTTGACTATGTGCCCGGCGACGACGGGCCCGAGCTCACCTATCTGGGGCGGACCCAGCCGATTGAGATCGGCCAGATCTATGCCCTTGGACAAGCGGAAGACAGCATGCTTCTGCGGTTCGAACGGCAAGGTTTTCCGGAGCACCTGGTCTACGACCTGCTACTCTTCGCGCTCTTCATCTTCGTTTTCCTCGGACCGGCGCTGAAACGCCGCCCGGCGATGCTCTTGATCGTCAGCGCTGTAGGAGTGCTGCTTGCCTGCCGTCTGCTCTTCGCTTGGCGGGCGGCTTCCGGGCCGCCCGACTTCGCTGAGCGCGCTTATGACGAAGCACGCCTAGCTCTATGGCTGGTACCTGCGGCACTGCTCTTCGGCTCGGCACTCGCCTTTCTGCTACGCCGCCTGCCGCAGAGTGGCGTCGATCCACGAACGCTGCTTTGGCCATCCGCCGGTCTGATCTTTGCTGCCGCGGGTAGCTGGATGGTGGCACCTCAAGACAGCAATCTCGGGGCGCTGGCGTTGGTACCGCTACTGGCGGCGGTCGCCCTGGTGCTATTCGCCTACGCCGGCCGGCATGGCGGCGTCCGTACGCGTCTCCAACAGTGGCTTTACGACGGCTGGGACTGGCGACATCTGTGGCTGGCGGTCTGTGGTCTGGTGCTCTTGCTCGTTCGTTGGGGGGCGGCGTTGCTCGGCATGCCGGAGACGCTGCGTCTACCGGCGGTCGAGTTCCGGCTGTTGTGGACGGTGATCCAACTGCCTCTATGCGTCGTTGTCCTGGCGCTTTCCCTGCATCTGATCGAACAGCGGCGCGACGAGATGGTGCGCAGCCATCATCTGCTCAAACCCGTGTTGCGTGATTGGCTGGGTGGCATCTTTTGGATCGTGCTATTTGCTGGGCTTGCTTTCGCCGCGGTTGCCCTTCTGGTTCGCGATACTGGCTTGGTCATCGCCCAGAGCCTGCCGATTGTCGTCGCATTGCTGTTGCTGGTCTGGCTGCCGCGCTTCGTACGTTACGCGGAGTTCGCTCCCAAGGCTTTTTATATCTTCGGTATGGGAATCGCCTGTTTTCCGATTTGCCTGGTGCTGCTCGGCAATGCCCGTCCTGACTTGCTGGTGCGGGTCTTCGCCGGTGGCGGGGCCAACTGGGCGGAGCTCGGGACGAGCCGCTCCCAGCAACTGTTCCGTCTTTATATGCTCGACCAAGAGAATGTTTCTTTTGAGAGATTTTAACCAGCAGATATTGATATTTTGTTCCATTTAAGGCCAACGAGTTGCTTGGAAATGAGTAATATTGTCCATATTATGAAGTCAAGTTCAGCTGGAGGTATTAAATTTGAAAGTAATAACATACGTTCTACCAGTCGTTCTGGAAGATCT
>JAAAKL020000162.1:8740-56216 GCA_010016065.2 Carybdea cf. marsupialis auct. non (Linnaeus, 1758)
GGAAGTGGGGGGGGGGGTAGGGACACCCAATATTGAAAAAAAAAAGGGGGTTTTTTCCAAAAAAAACCTCCTCCCGCCCCCCCCGCGGGGGGGGGGGGGGGGGGGGGGGGACTACTCACTCTTGCTTCGCTTGCAGAAGGCCATGACAACAGCACATGTATAAGCAGTAGAACGACTGCTACATTGATGTGCCAAGCTCTTTGCCTTTATCCAAGCAGCGCAATGAGGCAGTCATGTGACCTTTTAGGGACTTCTGTTTTATTTAAAACGGTCCATCGCTAGCCCAAGATGTGAAGCCAAAACGGTCATCAACAATCTACAAAGAACATGCAGCTTTCCGAAAGTAAATGTTGGGCCATAAGTCATTCGTATGCAATTTCTTGCTCATGAGAGAAATTTACAGGTGCACAGTTTTCATATAACATGGCAAAAAGGATAGGACAAGCTAAAACACTGTTCTCATGCAAATGGCAGAGCATTTTCCCTCTTCCTCCAATTAAAATGTTTCTTCAGTTGTCTATTAAACATCAGGCATATAATGCTTTTTTGGATTACTTTACCAACGTGCGAAACCTTATGAGAATCCCCCTTCATGGAGCAATTACTCCTTGATACAGTTTGTAAGTATCATATATGAAGTAAAGTGCGAAACTAAACCTTTCCCCTCTAAATTGAATGTGCAGTTGGTATTTGTGAGCATAGTTATCGGAAAGAACAGGAGTTTAAGCTAAACCATCACCTCGCGCCACTATCAACGAGAAGCAGCATGTTGTAAGAAGAGTTGACATTAAGAAAGCAGTGAAAGTCATCTTACAGTCGATATAAAAGTGAACGATTAACTTTCTGAAGATCCTACTATCATCCTACTATTAACTTATCGTAAAATTTTCTTGATTATAGAGTTTTAGCCTCGAGGTGTTAACATTTTCAAAATCCCAACCCCTCTCAGACATTTCCTCCAATGTTAGAAATATCCATTATCCCATATATATTTTTATCAATATAATTGGCATTTAATCAGCATCTTTCACATAGTATATACCTTCTTTCATTAAAGTGTAAAGATATGTTAGAAATGATGATGACATATCCAAAATTGCCAAATTTATAATAGCTTTACACAAAATCAGGGACATTAGAAAGACTCGTGAATGAATCACGATGGGTAGGAGACCTCAAACTAGCTTGCAGCATCCTGATAGTAGTTATCTGTCTACCCCTTGCCTTCAGATAATTTTAAAACGGGGCAGACGATAGCGTTTTCGCCAGCTTCTACCCCCCCCCCCCCCTGATCAGCCACATGCATTAATTTTGTTTCCACTACCTTATCATGTCACAAGGATTTAAGTTTAAGTGTTTCCCCTAGCATAAAGGGACTCAAAGGTAAGGAGAATGTGTTAGATCATGACAAAATAGAGAAAGATATGTTTGTATTCCGAATTTAATCTTCGCGTGCTCATAGAAATGACGTCCTCACTTCATCAAACGATTCTCAGATAGTTGATTCATCTGAGTAAATATGTCATGCTGTACATTTCTGTTCACGGAGAAATCAGTAATTCATTGAATATACTCACAAAACCTGCTCCATGCTATTGCTTCTCAGCCCTTAAAAGGTGTCATTGATCATTTCTGGATACTTTATGGATTTCTTTACATACGCAACTCTTTTAACTCTGCAATTATTTTATAGCAAGAACGCGTGTCCACTTTATCATCTACTTTATCGATTTTACCAAATTGTTAGCACTGCATTTGATCAAATTAATCTGATGTAGTTTTCAAGATTTGGGTGACCATATTATGAGGTATAGATATCCCGAGGCATGTGCATCATTGCATGCAAAGCAAAAACATCCAGCTCTTCCCGTAACATATTTCCAACTTATGCCGTGGGCTGGTCGCCGGTGCCAATTGACTGGAATTCTGGACAAATTCTGGGAAAATCTGGAATTAACTCGTGCAAGAAATGCTCTAAATTGGTTTTATCAATCAATCTGAATTTGAAGTGTTAACATTCCTCGCTTTGGCAGTGCATCCTGTCCTTCTACATGTCACCTTTCGTAAAGTTTCGAGTTCAGAAACATCCGTGCACAGGTCTAGATTAACTTCACTCTTTAAACTACGGTACCACAAGTGATGATGTGGTAACTTTCGCAATGTTCGATTTTGTGATGCATCAATAATACCACCGTTACTTTTACGATGTCTTTCCCCCATATTGTCCAATAGATGCTTGTTCCACTTCCTTTGATATTCGATAGCAAGTCTTTCTTTGCATCATACGAGAATCGTTCACTCCACAATTCATGTTTATTTTGTATTATGAGGAAATTTCCTATATTTTCTTTATTAACATTGTTATTTTGTACAGCCTACTAGCTACTGAGAAAACCGAATAGAGAAACTAAATAAAGATTATAGAATTGAAAATTGAAATAAAAATTAGTTAAATCCTTTTATAAACTATAATTTAGTCAATGATATAACCTATATTGATATAACGAAATATTTATTGTGAAATACTCTAGACAATAACCTCTGTTGCTATTATAGGCCTGTATCAAACGTTTACATTCATTCTATATATCTTTTTCCCCCTTTTCGTCTTCGTTTTCTTCTTCCTCTTTCAGCCGATCATGTCGCTGCAGCGAAATAACCTCCACAACCTTCTCCATGACCTCTTCTACTTTCCTCAACCAAGTCACCCCCACTTCTCAAACAAGGTCTTGCATTGATTGCATCCATGACTAAACTTTGCATTGCATTTTGCAATAAATCATAATGAAGTATCAAAACATCATAATCATCATCAAGCATTTAATGCTTAATTTTAACAATATGAAAATACACAGTGATTTATTATAATCTATATCTAGTTTTATTAACTTTGTACTTTCATAGCCCCATTTAAAGTTCTTTGAACGATGTACCGGCTACAACTGCTACCCTCGGCCCAGTTTGCAATCGTAAAGAGAGTAATGATGTCATTTCTTGGCACGTCTTGACACAGACAATGAACAAAAACATAATCTGCTGCCAATCCAATGAGCAAATTTGTAAGGTCTCAAAGAAAACCCAATGCTCTTTGTAAAATTTATTGCTATCTCGCTCCCCCTTGTATACATACCCCTGTCTTTGTTTTTCGGATACGACAGTATCATGGTAGTCCTACTCGTTCCCACTAAGAAACCCTGCTTTTGAGATCCTGCTCGTCATTGACATGTTTGCTTTTTTCTGTTTTGATGTAACGAAAACATTTCTATCAGCAGACTCCGACATAAAGACAGTCAGAGAAGTTGCAAGTCGTAGCGGACAGTCTATTTCACCTTAAAATAATTTTATTTTCCAAGCTTTCGTTGTTTATAACACTGTTATCAGCAGGAGATAGATAATGAGAAACAAAAGGGTGACTGCGTAAACAAAAAAAGACATCTAGCGGACAATAAATGAGTAACAGATGGCATGTCAGCATGACGGAAAAACAAGGAACAAGAAGGAAAAGCTGGCTGGTATGTTGTTATCAATGCGACATTGATTTGATTTGAAGATCAAGGTAATGCTACCAAGATATTCTGTCTTGGTGACTGTTTCCTACGTTTCATAATTCACCTACATGGTATTTTATGAGGATTTCTTCCACATAGTAGTATATCTATCAGCATCAACAGGAGTTTTACATTCTTCGTTTCTCTATTTTGCCATCAGAAACCCTATTTTTCTGTGAATGTCATGGACGGACATTGCTGTAGTCAACGTCAAATAGTGATGTACCAGTGGCAAACACTTCTGTTATCATAGGAAATTGTACTGGTGGATATTAAAATACAAAACAGCAAAACTTTTCACAAATCCCTCCCCTTACCACTATCGGGAATTCCTGTGCACATTACTCCCCACTGTACGGCTCTTTGTCTCTTTCTTGGATTTCCCCCTTTGAATTCCAAGAGTCGTTTTCCTACCAGACAACCGATTTGCTAAATCTGAATTCCTATAACTCAATAGCTCTTTAAGTAAAGGACCTCTCAGATCAATAAAATCATGTTGTAGCCACCATCTTTTTGGAAATTCACTTTCTTTGTAAACTGAAGATCGTCAAATTGTAACTCAAATGGATAGCCTAGCGAAACCATTTTAACGTGTATATAATTGTACGTAAAACACAGTTGCCCTCCACAAGGCGAAACAAAGTGTTGTTTTGCAATAAGAATAAGATCGTGAATATAGTACAATGAAATCCAGCGTGGTTTAGTGCAATGTATAGTGATATAGTATACTGTGGTGTATTAAAATGTAGTGTAGTAGAGTGTTGCGTAATGCAGAGCAATGTAGTGTAGTGTGGTGTAATGTAGTGTAGTGTGGTGTAATATAGTGTAGTATAGTGTAGAGAAGTGTAGTTCGATTTAGTGCAGTGAAATGTAGTGTAGTACAGTGCAATGCAGTGCAATGCAGTACAATGCAGTGCAATGCAGTGCAGTGCAGTGTAGTGCAGTGTGTAGTGCAGTGTAGTGCAGTGTAGTGCAGTGTAGTGCAGTGTAGTGCAGTGTAGTGTAGTGTAGTGTAGTGCAGTGTAGTGTAGTGCAGTGTAGTGCAGTGTAGTGCAGTGTAGTGCAGTGTAGTGCAGTGTAGTGCAGTGTAGTGCAGTTTAGTGTAGTGTAGTGCAGTGTAGTGCAGTGTAGTGTAGTGTAGTGCAGTGTAGTGCAGTGTAGTGCAGTGTAGTGCAGTGTAGTGTAGTGCAGTGTAGTGCAGTGTAGTGTAGTGTAGTGCAGTGTAGTGCAGTGTAGTGCAGTGTGGTGCAGTGTAGTGCAGTGTAATGCAGTGTAATGCAGTACATTTCAGTTGCTGCAGCATCCTCAAGATCTCATTTAGAAACTTCGGTTAGTGCTTCCATTGCGACTTATTTACTTTTTCTATAGTACTTAAATCCAACACAATTTACAGTGCCCCGTTGGGAAACACTATGTCTTGTTTCTCAAGTTTTGATAACCATGTTCCCTACAATACCTGCTCAGCAGTGAACAATGCTTTCCATTTATGAAACAAAAAACCTTCCAAGATTTTGCGGATATTTTTCATGGGGTTTCAAAAGTGCAAGTGATTCATTTTTGCATTTGTTCTGGGAAAATAGTTATATGAAATTCTTTGTGGTGAATTTTGTCTGTTAAAGAACGGCTTCGTGTTTTGTTTAAAATTTTCTTTGAATGTGTTTTATGTCAGCGTGGGTATTTTCCGTGTGTTTATGCATTTCTTACTCTGTTTTTTTCTTAATTTCTGTATCGCCCTTGAAATTCAACAGTAAAAGATCCAGAAATCTATGATGACCACAAAATATTATTTTTCTGTCTTACCCAGATGTTGCCATGGCAAGGCTTGGTGTTGCATAATCTGGAAAGTAACCACAATCACTCAATATCGGTATCATAAAATAAGATCATAAAGGGCTGAGAAAAGCTATCTCTAGCAGTGATAGATAATTTAGTTTCTATTTCATTCATGGTAATTGTAGTTTAAGGTTTCACCATAAGGAAATGTCTGCATGTACTCTACAACTGCATCAGTGGAAGATAGCCTTCTTGGCACATGGAAAGTTCCAAATAACACAATAACAGTAGGATAAAATTACAGAGACAAAACCAACTCTTTCCAAATTCTGGAAAAATGCTGATCTGGGCACAGAGTAGGTCCCTTGTCAACACACATACAGGCCTTCATGTACGTGTCCGTGAAACATTTTACAAAAATACCAGTTTTTTGGTCGGAGTCAATTTGTGATGGAGGAAGGAGGGGGGGCGTCTTGGTCCTTTAACCCTCTTGGATCCGTCCCTAGTCTGCTCCTCTATTGGGTTAAATTGACAAGGTATACTATGGCAGAAAATTGGTACATATCCTACCCCGAACTACTTTGAAATTCCCAGAGAAGCATATTTTTCAGGCGGATTAAAAGTTACGTCTTGTTACATAACGCAGAAACTGAAAACTGAGCTGTGAAACTGAGGAGGAATGTGGGAACTTGGTTTAGATCAGCGTGCCGTCCATGAGACATGGAACATTGTCACTTCGCGCCCTGATTCAGTAGTCATTTGTAGTCGTTATTGAAACGGGAATAATGAATCAGAAATCTCATATTATTGAGATCTCTATCATTTGAAGCCTGACGCTTGAACTTAGTACTTCGGCTGTTTGAAGCACCTCTGAATCAATCTCGATATCAAGTCTAGCCTCGTCCCTCAGCCGATGATGGAATTATCAGCTAGAAGCATGTTACAAGGGTATTTGTGGACAAGTATCGATAGGATGGGAGGTTGATCCTCACAACTGTCGCTATTTTCCCACCGCTTCCCAAACACAAAATGCTCATAACTCCTCAAACCACTCCACAGCACATAATAACGTAAAAGCAGCTGTTCCCTAGCTACGATGCGTGACATGGCGTGATAGGCCTACTCCATATATCTGTATTTTTAACAAATCAAAAAATGGATCTATGGTTTTCGAGGAGACATTCACTGAAGTAACATGTTTGCAATAGAAATACTCTTCACAGATGTGATTGCTACGGAAAACTATTCATCCATGCTGGTTCCGAGAGCGTTAATACAACTAGGAACTTTATGAAAAGGACAGCAGATTGTCGATCTTAGAACAGGCTTACATTAAAATCCAAACAGACTATGGTGTGGCTAAGATTTAAACGCTATGCGAGTTAAGTTAGATTTTCGGCTCAAATTAAATCAAAAAAATATTCTAGCCTGCAGCTTTCCATATATGCTTACAAATCGTTATCACAGGATCTTATGTGATTTTAAAAATATCATCTTATCTGTTTGAAAAGTATGGAGGTATGGTAAAACTCAATAGTCAAGGCTTCTGACGATATCATCTCCTTGAGAGGAGAGAGGAAAGAGGATCGAATCCCTCCCCCCTTTTGGAATAGAGAAATTAATCAGCGATAGAATTTTATTTTTGATTCCGTGTTTTATCCAGATCAAGATATTCCGAATAATTGTTTTATTTTCTCTAGCAAACAAAGGTGTTAATTTTGATAACAGTACATTCACCAATGTCGTTTGTTTGCGGTTTCAAGTCAGAATTGAGCGTGGTTTTTTATCTGCTTGACCAGATCGTCCATGCTTGGTGTGTGTTGTAGTTTATCTCGAAAACTGTACCTCGGATTGTATATCAGAATATCCTAGCACTGTTGACCCCAGAAACTTGTGAACATTCTTGAAAAGCAGTTAAGTAATTTATTATTTTGCGATGATCCTGTTGTCTCGACTTCTTTTCTCCTTGGATGTTTGAGCTTCTATTGTCCACTTTCAGATCGAAGGGGCAAACAATCCAATTCATTCTGGGACAGACGGTGCCAACTCGAATGTCGTCAACAGCTACATTCTGTCCTCGACTTTAATTTCCACAATGCCTATCAACACTGAAGTATAGAAGCATAATGCCAATCAGATACGAATTATGATCGCACTGAGTATTCAGTGGACACATATCAATGTGCACCACGCTTTGTGACTGGTTTGATTTTGTTCAATTCAGTGGGAGAGTAAGTTAAAATAGGACAAATCTTTGTTCGCTTTCGTGTGGTTCTAAGAGAAGATTGAATGTCATTAATTTCTCTGAAGTTGACATTTCATCAATCAGCCTCTAGTAGTCTACTTTCAGCTATTTCACAAAGGACACTGCAACAGCACAAAGTTAAGACATGGAAAACAAAATTCAACTATCTTTATGTTTATTCAAGGAAACTGATTACATATTCACCACGGATTTTATGGTGCCATTATTTTTGTTCATATTTCCCTAGGGAATACCCCCGTCTTGAGGTTGAATGGTTCATCTCTGATTGTGAAAGTTTCACAAGGCTGCTATTTAATGTTAGGTCTTTGTACGCTCACGGCTGGTTAGCAGTGTTTCTCATGTTTTCGAATTCTTCAACTTGATTTTCTCCTGAAATGTTGCCGCTGTATTTATAAAAATACACACTCTAGCTGTAAAGTTGTTGTAGAAATCAACTGGACAGGAATTTATGGAGAAAAGCAAGAAACCTGCATGAATTTTACTGCTTTTGCCTACTGGATGGAGTTATCGCCGAGTTCAAGTAGCGTGCTGTCTTTAACTTGGTGCCGAACTGGTTTGACTGTTTATTATGTTGTCAGGTTTACTGTTTTCATGTATTTCTTCTTGAAGGAGGGCTTATGAATTCTTCATCGAGTCAAATAAACAGGGAATTTTCGAGTCCAAATTGACGCTTCAGTAGGAGTGAAGGAGCCATCGATTGTGTAAAGTTTGAATCTCTAAAGACAAGCATGATACTTGCTCTGTGAATTGATCTCGCTCTTCCCTTGTCGGAACTCCGGTTCAGGAAAGCATTTAATCATGGAAGTAGAGACAATCCGGAAGAGTGTCAGGTTAAGTGAATCGAAGCAGAGTCTAAGCGACGAATCTTCACTAGGTTTATCTCGATCTAAAGCAGGGAACGGGAAAAGTTCAACAACATCCAACTTGAGGAGTTCCTCTGTCACAACACCGTTTTCGGTCGATGACCTTGAACTCTCGAACAGCAAAGCATCTAAAGCTGGTCAAAAGGGAGAAGAAATTCCTTTTTACATTGATGGGGATACAAGATACATGCCTGGTGGTAAGTTATTATTTGGTCACTTTTCTTTAATTTGTACTTAAATGGAGCATGTTAGCATTTCATGGCCCACTAGTTTTACCTCGCTGTTGTGTTTGGTACTGCTGTTTTATAATTGTTTCATGAGTTAGCGTTCGGTTATTGTTGCGAGGGGATAATATAGAGTTAGATATCACCGAAGTGGTGGTTTAGCTTTCATAGGTTAACATTCATACACTCCAGTTTACAAAGCTGTACAATTAACTAAGGTTTAGCTAACATATCTTGACGTTAGTTGTATTGTAAGGGGATATGCTGGAGAGACTATGGAGCTAGGTTTATGTGATAATTTTAAAAAAAACAATCTTCGGTTTGTTTAGCTCGCGGATTTCACAGGGATCTCTAGTACAATTTTTAGGAAAACAAGGCATGCCACATCTCATCAGCTTGGTTTGTTTCACTGTTTGTCCGCGTATTTTATCTCCCTGTTCAATTAATCTCTTTAACTCATGGTCACCATGCAGGTCGATGTTCCTTTCCGGTGGCTGCGTTCATTCTGTAGCGTCAACGACACCGATTGTCATTTTTGTACGTTTGTTACACGTTCATTAGCTTTTCGCGTAAACCTGATCAAAGGCCAGTAAGCTAATCTGCCCCTTACTGAAGAAATTAAGCCTCAGCTCTCATGCGGTGGTAATGTATATATCGACTATTTGATGCCAGTCACTCACCGTAAGTCACAGACACAACCATTCCTACTATATAAGCCACGATTATATTGATGAGTTGGCCACATAACCGAACAGTAACCCAACAAAATTGACGTGGATGATTGGGAATCAAGTTGATTGAACGATCATATCTGACAGTGGTCTTGATGAGTGGTCCCTTGACAGATATCGACACGTAAGGTGGTGACGGTCTTGAGCCTTTTTGTCTTATTTCCGTATCCGATGATATCGTTTCACAGCAAGCATGCTAGTGTAGGTGACGACTTGTTAAACACAGAAGAGGATGACGAGGTGCTTGTTGATCGACCGGCCTTTCTTTGCAAGACGAGACGAGAAATTTGCCTTATTTCAGTACTTCTAATCTTGTGAATGAATTAAGCTCAGCTATTCTGTGTTCAAAACTGGTTGCCATTGTGTTGGACATTTGGCGATGGCGAATTCAGACTAAGCGGTTTGTCCCTTTTCGTTGATCTAATGATGTCAGGTTTAACACCAATAAATCATTATGTTTGTTGAGGTGTATTTGTCGTTTAACAGACTCAAACAAAACCCCGTGTGTTCTGCTCTTTGTCCTTGTTGTGTGCCGTTTATTATGCTCTATGTTTACCCGCCAGATTAAGTGTACTTGTGCAAAGCAATTTAGAGATTTGTGAGTAAACTGAGAGTGTAAGTTTAGATAGATGTTTCGTTGGATTTTTTGTGGATTTATCGGGGGGTCTACGGCAGTGCCACTTCCTCCTTATTGAGAAGTGTCGGCTTACGCCAAAAAAAATATTAGTCAGGTTGTCTATAAACCGTGAAACTAGAAACATCTTCATCGAAAGTGATAAGCTTGGCATCGAGAGCTCGCGGCAAAGAATGAGAAAGCAAAATATTCAAGATATAATCAAGAGGTTCCACAAGTTCCATAAGCTGGTGTTATTTACTTAATTCGGTTTTGCCAATTAGTAATTTACTGAACAGAAAAAAAGAACTTACACGGGTCACTGACTTAACTCCAAGTTCACCATCGCCGCACTTGAAAGATTGGTATTGAGACATGTGCATGGTTTGGTCGTTGTGGCTATTACACAGAGCAGATTCATCAGTCGACCGAATTTAATACATCCAGTGTTCACTGTTGATTGGTACGTCTTTCAAGCTGCTGCAGGTCAACAATATGCCATTTAATCGATATGGGTAGCCGTCTCCGATTTCGGAGCGATAATTCTCGAACCGGATTCCCTTACTGCCACGACGTGACTAGCACGGTGTCTTGGGTAACTCTGTGATTGATTTTAGTCGTGTTGTACCCCACGGCGAGCGGTGTACACTGCCCAGGGCCACCCTTGCTTAGGTTGTTATGGTCGCGATAGGTTTTCTAGAGAATTTGATCCACTCTTTGCAATCGAGAGGCTCTGGGCGTTGTTTTAAATCTCGAACCACCTTGACGCTAAGATGCCTATAGATCAGAAGACGAAACAATACTTTGTTTGCAGGCCAAGAAATTACGGATGCACTAGTTTGCTATTAGGGCGCACTTATAATCCTGTGTGGCTTGTGGAGCTTTTTGTATTTTTTTGGTTAGAAGTTCTTGTCATTAATATTTTATGGTTTTGTGAACAGTCGTTTGGTTGTTAAAACCCGAAGCTTCTCTCACGGCTAGTCAATCAAATGTACCAGTTACGGATGGCTTTATAATTTTAAAATCACTAACAATATCTGTCAAGTTTTGCGAGAGATTGGTTTATGAAAGCCCAGCAATCCACAAAAGAAACGTATTCTTCCTATGATACTTAATCAAGTCCGAGTTGATATGTGGCACATATCGACAATAGTTTAAGAGCGGTTAGTTCTGTCGATATTGTAATGCCTTGTTTTGGAGATCATATATTTAAAATAAAGCCACAGAAATCGGACGAAAATTGTGTTGATTAGTCTGTTTAGAACCCAGTTGGAAGGTTAAGTATTGATGGCCGCAAGTCGTGCTCCGGGTCGTTGTTTATTTTTCAACTCGTCGCTTTGAAGAAAGCAGAACTTGATAAATGTAGTTTAATGTAGAGTTTCTGTCACCACCAAATAGGTCTTCTTTATAAAATTTCACAGCTACCCTGACGTACGTTTCTGCGCTACGAACACGATCGTTTCTAGAGGGTGGGCTATCATCTTTTTCGTATCTAAGTAGCGTTCAAAGTTTTATCGTTCGGTATTGTCAAGCACTACTCAAAAACAAAGTGTTATAAAGGCAAGTTGAGTCAACGGAAGCGCTCGTCCTTTCAGTTGCATTTTCAGTTCGAGGTAATTTTAAGTTAACAACACGTTGCAAAGGAGGTATTGGAAGTGGGGACCACGAAACTTTGCAGACATGTGTTGTATTGTTTCAGCCGATGTCGAGTTTTTAAAGGCCTCTTTGATATGCCCTGTTGATTAAGGCGCACTAGCAAGTCAGTAGGGTATTGTTTTGACAACACAGACAGTGGAGAATGGCAGCTTTGCAACCCCATCGAGTTGACTGAAAAAGAAGCCAGCTTGATTAATACTAAACTCCTTTACTTTTGTCTAGGGTATAGTTCTTACAGAATTGATTAAACCTGAAGATGTTATTCAAAGCTGAATAGTTGTTATTATGAGAATTTGTTAAATCTTCTGATAACTGTGCCATTTGTGAAAAATTCAGTTAACAAATTGTTAGTCTGATAGTAGTTGGCGCTTGGACATTCTTGAAAAAAATAATGCTTGCCTGTCAGGAGCCCGAAAAGAAAACTCGTACGTCTGTTATGAGCTGTTTTTGACCTAGTACAAAGCAATTAATCACACGTAACTCGATGCCTGACCGATCGTTGATCTAAGCCTTAAGTCGTGTAAGTTACATTGTTTTGGTGCAGATTGACGTTGAGCCTTAATGATAATCTGAGGCAGAGTGTGAATCCCAAATATATCATCGACATTGACGGCCCCCGTTTATTCAAGATCGAGGTATCACTTGAAAAGCCTTGAAGGATTCATGCTTGTCGTGGTACCTGAAGTTTTGATAGGCTCAACACATCGTCACCCGCTTCGCGCCAACAGTAAGTGCTGAAAATTGCCTTGACAGTTGCCGTTACCAAATATTGACTCTCTCTTAATATGCACTTTCTTCAAGTTGTCTGACGCTTCCCGCAGAGTATCGTTACGTTTCACATAGGTTGTCAACAAACCATTCATTTCTATTGCTTCGATAACTTTCTGGAACAACTCCGCTTGTACTATCGGCTGCCATCCGAATATCAAAACTATAACGTTACACCCAATTTTTTTCGGAAGTAAAATCGCCTTTAAGTGTGATGCAATGGCGAATTGGTCTATGTTGATGGTGTTTCAGCTCTACCTTGCACATACTCGTACTACAAATGTTTTCTAGCCCATATTTTGTTTCCTCATACATAAGTTCTTGTGATAGTCCCCTACTATCATCAGTCAGTTGCAGAAGCAAATCTCGTTAAGCCAAGAAACCCAAAGTATTCCGACAAGGAAGTGCTGGAGCCAAGTGGGTGGATTTTATTCCCATTCACTCTAGGTTGTTCTCGTATTGAATGCGTGAATTTTGTGACAAAATTGAGTGGCAAGGCGTTTTCCTGGCGATCTCTTTCGAGTATAGCGTATCATTGATATGCTGTAGTGTGGAAAACTGACGTGTTACCAGTCTGCCTCGGTTTTCGTAAGACATACGGTCAGCTATCATCGCCAAGCCTTGATTTAAACAGAGAACACAACACGTTTTTTGACTGAGGTTATCGACTTTTTGGTGATTAGTGTGGCTATTTTTGAAGTCGATGATAATCGGTCTGTATTTTACTGTCCGTATCCCTGGCATTTTTCTGGGGCTCTGTATCTTACAGAAGTATTTCGGTTCTCCAAATAGCATGCACTGCAAGGTACCCACGCGCAGTTGGGAAAGGGGAACGCCGTTGAACAATACAGTTGGTTGCTCCTTATTGACGGATGTGAGTAAACGAGAAGTCTTGTGGTCTTGTGGTTAATATCTGAATATAGTTTGGGCATAGTGGACAATGGCAGCCTTGAACAATTTAAATGGGTCATGAATTTGTGAGGGGACCCCGTATTTTTGCTAGAATGTCTTGTTTACTAAGTGGAGGCCTTTACCGGGTGGTTGCGGTTTCCAGATTGCAAGACGTTCTTATTTAAATATACTATGTAAAAGAATGGCCAACTTATCCGCTGACCCACTGCTTAGTTTGCGTAAATGAAGGACTGATTGCATGACTCTTTATTGTCCTTTTTTTACGCTACTGAATCGCCACAAACGACGGTGAAAGTGACTCAAGGATAAGGACAGTAGTGCACCCAAGAAAATTATTGAAAAGGGGTAGAGGCACGTCTAGTGTGGAAGACCTGAGACAGCAATTTGTGCTGATGTATTAAATGCTTCTGTAGCAGAATATTAAACACTTAATTGCAGGGGATGGGTGTTAAGGCTATTTCCTGATAATCATCGTAATTTCCATCCTAAAGTTATACAAAATTGGGCAATGTGATTTTTTAATTATTCCTTTAGGGTTGTATGACCCTTGGGCCTCCTCTAAACACGCTCAAGGATAACGGGTAGTATGTTGTATAGCTCTGAATGCTAGGAAGCTGGTACCTAACCCAGAAACATAGAGAAGCATTTCACAAGCTACTAACCGAAGGAGGCCGAGCCTCGACACACAGTTGAGGTGGCTAATGTATTAAACCAAGAGTTGACTGGGGTTGTATACAGCGCCTTATTCCATTACTCACTAGTCACTCAGCTCATTGCTTTTAAAGGGAAAACTATATTCTCGAAAAGAAATATATTTCGCTATAGTTTAGTTGTGAAAAGTTTCAACTTCTTGTTAAGTATATGTATATATATGTGATACGAAGGCTATGATATAGCTGTAGTATGTCGGCTACCTGTTTTTCAGATGCCGAGTGATAGTGATCAATATGCGACATTACATATATCAGAAAACATTAGGCCTACCTTTCAGTGTCTATTAGTTGTAGCAGAATTCGCAATACGGTATGAAAATGTGGCCATAAATGTAGGTTCATTGTCAATATAGGGTGGTTGCAAATCACTCAGATTAATTGCCGTACACCCTCGCCGATTGTTTTATTGTTTTTACAGAAAAATTTGCTCTAAATTCTGTTACGTTGCCTTACCCTCCTTATTCACCAGGTGCCTACTTGCACATAGGGCTTCAAAATCCTTTTGCTTCCACCAGTACCTTATACATTTATTGGGTATGTGACTAGCCTATTGGTTAGAGGTCTGTTCATGGACAAATTTGTAATAAAGATGATAATTCCGTTTAAGAATGATGTAGCACTTTATTCATTGTCTAGTGGCATCTGAGATGGTGCATCTTTATTGTGATATTCAGGGCTAATAGAAAGTTGAAAAGCCCCACATGAAACTTCGAACTTCGAAAATAACAATCTTGGGTAATGCTCTAGTTCTTGAAAAGAGCGCATGGGTGGTAACAGTGTTTCTGTTGATTTATCTGATTTTAAGCTTGAACGTGTCATCTGAAAAGGTTATCTCAGTTTCTCCGCCATAGCGTATTCCGATAAAGTACAGCAATATGATTATTCATTATATTTCGAAACTCACAGGGAGAATTTGATATAATAGACTTGTGATTGTAGATAAAGCAGATCTTTATATTAAGAAGAAATGCTAGATTTGATGTAGAACTTTAGGACAATTGGCATGTTAAGGTTAACTCACGGAAATGAAAATCATAGAATAATTTATACAAAATTGGGAAGCGAAGTTTGATGGCCAGTTCTCACTGATAGCAACTGGTAGGAAGTGCGTCTAAATTGTTAATTCACGTGACCAGTTAAGCTTAATAATTGTATACGAGTGTACTAGTCGTAACATTGATTTAGTGCAACTTTCAATACATCAATTGTTTGGGTTTTACGCAGTTGACATGTGAAGAAATTCAAAGACATGTGTGTAATTAATTTTGGTTGACGGAGTTCATGTAAGTCAGTCCAAATAAAGCCACAAATCTTTGGCCTGGTCAAGATCGTAAAGGGCAACCAGTTCCCTTCTTTAGCGGTGAAGGATAAGGCCCCTAACACAAGGAAGAACCCATAGTGTATGTTAATTTAATCAAGTCAGGGAAATTTATATTGTTATGGGATGATCTGTACTTCAGCTATTTTATTTACCGGGAACGTATCAGTAATGGCTTGTTTTCTGTCGACGCTAGCGGTTGTGTGACTGTTTGAGTTGCTGAGGGGTTTTCCATAGAACTTCCATAAACCTTTCCGTTGAACGTAATATATGCGTAATAGTGCAGATGTTATCACATCGGGAAACAAAAAAGTAAGGCGTACACGATTGGTAGAGCCTACACGAGGGTTTAGGATTGTAATTGTTTCTGAAGGATAAAAGTTTTATTCATACCGTATCCTTTTAAATGGATCTATTTTGTACACTGGAAAGTCATGAAAAGGGTAGTCCTTCAACAATCATGAGCACCAAAGGTTAGCAACAGTACAGATTACAAGGTTATCATTATAGTCTTCTAGGATGTTGGGTTAATTAATAATAAAATTAAATATCCTTTTTCGACAAGATATAACATGATTTTTCTTAAGTCCTGGTATTCTTTAAACATTTGAGCTGATGATGTTTGAAAATTGTTGTTGCGTTTCTACGTTTCATCAGACAATCCCCAGAAACAAAGTAAGATTTTTTTTGCAATTCTTCAAAAATACAAGCAATAGAAATCGCATCATTTAAGTGCCTCAGGATGAAAATCAAACAGTCAGTAATGCATCTGTTGCTTTGTAGAGTCGAGTCTGAGCCTTGCTGTTCATGAAAACTCTTTGAAAGCAACACAGCACTTTTTACCAGGGCTCAAGTTGCTTCTGTGCCCTTCTCCATTACAATTTTATTCGTTGCTTACGTGTTTCCTGTTTACTCTCTATCTGGAAAGGACGTATTCCATTGTTTGTCTGCTTGAGGTAGGCTATTTTACAATATGCAGGTCGAGATCAATTTGGGAATTGTTTCTCAACATGACACTTTTTAGTCGTTTTCTTTTTACCCTTTTGTCTTGTAAGGTTTGCTTTGTTTTGGGAATTTGCCTTCATTGCAAACCACTTTAAGACTGGGTTATCGCTTCCGTTTCTGGTAAAGCTTTGAGCTGCTTTGCCGATCAAATGTTTCTGATGAAAAAGAGCGTATTCTGAGGTATATCTGAGGTATCTTTGTTGAAACAGTGGTACCTTGTTGATCAGTTAGTTAACCTACCGTACATCATTAACATTAAAATGACACCTTTTCAATTTCACGTAACTCCAGTAACTTTTCAAAATGGAACGAGTTATGGTGATCGTCTCATTAGCCCTCGCTTCTTATGACCGTGGTAACAATTTGCAGCTGATTGAAAAATTGTGGACGTGAAGAAAATGACATTTTGTTTTTTTGGAACTTGGGTGATCCCTGTTTCCAGTTGCAGTCGGCAAACGCTATCAATTGTGAAGGATGCCAATTACGTGTTGTGTCTATGCGTGTGTCTTTGTACCTAACCGTAATGCCAAAAGCAATCAGAGAAATACTTGCGGATTAGGCACCATTGTGAATTTATTAAGAACATGTTGTCGATATTTATTTGAGAGTAAATCACCCCCTGGTGACTATTGAACTAAATCATTAGCCAACACAATAGTCCTCCATCTTGAAATGTCTGCATGATTGATATAATTATAAACCAATCGCAATTTTTAATATCTGCATGCGTCGATACTTCTGTGCAAGTGGGTCATTTTGCACCAAGTTGTGATTGTCTGTGCGGTCAGTTTTTAGAGGATAAGTACTTTGCCTTTACCATTCAAAATTGCCCATTGATATTGGCGTGGTGTGGCAACATAAAACGTCAAATCTTCTTAAAGTGAAACCCGTATTGTTTCACCTGCTGCTTGGAGTTTTGATAGGCACATCGAAATCAGTAGCAATTCATCTTTTTTACGCTAGTAGTGTTTTTTTATTAATTTCGCAAACTGCACGTTTCACGTAGTCAACGTTTGTTACGCTTTGTGGGAGAGTAATGCATCTGTCAAACTGCCGTCGGATTTTTCCATGCTGATAGGCAATACTCCCTTGCAGGAAGATTGCGGCTAAATGGAGTCTTAGTAACCGGGCAGTTGTATAACATTGGAAAGCATTTCTATTCGTTTAATTTCTTGTCAAGAACGATTGAAGGAGGAAATCACAGCATTTAATATTTCCAGAACGAAACATTCAGGACAACATGAGCCAAGCTAAGTCGGCTTTTCAAGCATACACGGGCCCAACAAAAGAGATGTTGCGTTTTTTTACCTTTCTGTTCTCTAAGAACACAAACTGTGAAAAAATGCTGGATTTTAACCTGAGAATGTAGGAAGTCATTTAAGAATTACCCTGCGATACGAAGAAGAATCTCTTGGCATCAAGTTATTGCATAATTCTTACATAATAGGCAAAAATAACCAATGTAAGTTTTTATATATATAGGGATGAAAGAGAAAAAACCTGTGTGGTGCAAACAGAATGTTTAGTGTAGGTAAATTGTCTTCAGATAAGGGTCCATTCCTGAATTAAAATAGATCTTGCTCCGCAGGGGTCTAGTAAGCAATTATTTAGTTTGAATTGCAGAAAGAACATTTCCACTCAAGAAGCAGTTACAAGATCATAGTAGGTACAAGTTCAAAGTGCTACAACTTCAAAGTGGTTCCATCTTGTTTTCATTAGCATTTTTTATTGCAGTAAATCTATTATCCTTCGTGACACAAGCTGCATGCCTCGAACTTTCAGTAGCAACGTCACCAGTTGTCAACATGGTAAACATTTGCTGCCGTTCAATGGCTTAATGATTGCTCTTAACAGGTACCTGACCGCCGAGATAGTAACCCACTTACGTCAGTTCCATCAAGAGCATATAACTAGACAGGACTAAAGTTTTTAAACATGTCTTTCTTCGTGTTAGATTCCATATATTTCTACAATAGGTTATTAGTGAAGTTGGAAGTATTTTTAAGTCGACTTTTCCAATCATTCACTTATTGACAGAAACCAGGTGGTTTCTGCGTTATGATCAGCCAACAGGTGCCTTGAACAATCAATTTATCTTTCTTCCAGTTTAAACAAAAGAGAAGGCCATCGTGATGTACGAACAGTGAATTATGATCATGCCATGTTCCCCAAACTTGTTTTGTTCGTAGATTCAAAAGGATCACCCAGTGTTTGTCTACACTTAGTTTTGTTAATTCACTGGATTTCATATAATGCAAGTATTGAATACAACATTAATAGTGTGATGTTTTAGTCTCGCTTAGTATCAAGTGTTTTCTGACATTAGTTTTGATAAAGGCGAACAGTACATACTGAAGCTTTAAAACGTATTTTGGTTTCGTAGAGGACTGAGATCGTCATTGTTTCCATACCGTGTTAAAACACATCGATTTCTCGCCAATAAAATGTGTATCACAAACTGCAGCTGGCATTTAGGACGTCACAATGTAGCCCTTTCCATTGACTTTAATGTGAAGAGCCAAGAAGACGGTTAGAATGTAAAGGCTTCCTCCTCCATTTGCGCCGCTTTATCGTAGTACAAAAGCCATACTAAGTTCTGCCATTCTGTTGAAAGAAAGCCCCAACGAAATATGTTAGAATGTAGGTATGTAATTCGCTTACATAGATAGGTGATCATTTATGAAGTCACTAGTAAAAATGTCTGCTGGATATAAATGCACATGAGGAATCTACTGAAATTGTTTCCCCAGATGTCTATGTTCTAGTTGCCCGTTCAACCCATAGTACTTGCCAGCCATTTTTGCCCAGTCTTCTTATTTCGAACATTTCTTCCACATGTCCCAGTGCACTGCGACGCACTAGCGTAAGCCATAAGAATACCATGTAACAGGTCATTAGAAAAGGGGTGATCAGATGATCATTTGAAAACAAAAAAGTAGAAAAAATGATAATGGAATGGAACGAAGCACTTCGCAGTTGCGTTGCACTGACGTAAATAATAGCAATATAACCAACTTGATGATGTTTTGCAAGTGTTTCTAGGTGTTCAACGTGATCGAGCATCACCATATTGATTGATGTGTAACGTTCTCACGGTTTACAATCTAAGCAGCGTAAAGCTACATAAGGAAGAATAACTTCTACATAGTAAAGTTTAAACACATTGCATGTATTGGTCTACACTGGAATGATAGTTTGTGGAGAGAAAATCATCTTTTCTGTCAGGTAACTCTCAATGTCTGTTGGATAAACGCTACTGCACAATTCTATCAGTTATGAACTTGAGAATGTGCATTGCCATAATCATTCTTTATTTCGTAGGGAAGGATAGTTCGTTCAATACATGCACTCACAAGGCATGCTAGTCAACCGAGCTTGTTTGAGGAGTATCTTCTTTGTTCTTATGGTATCCGATGTAAGGAACTGTTTAGAAAATGATTAAATCAAATGCGCAGTAGTGGATATGTTGTGACGTCCAGGCGTTCGTGATACAGCAGTAAGAAAACAGTCAACTTGTCGTACTCAATAATTGAGATAGCATATAAAATGAAGGACACGTGAGCATGCTGCACGTCATCAAATCGATAATGATTGTCCAGTTAAGCAATTTTATCTAACTAGTGCTTAATTTTAAATGTGAAGAAAATGCGTCATCAAAACTGTCAAAGGGGTCGAGACGCACCTGCGCAGTGACATGATGCATTTATTGCTTGAGTATGCACCTACCATAATGGCTGGAAATTAAGTAGAATACAAATAATGTATGCTCGTCTGAACAGTGCATTGGATTTGTGGTGCATCTTTATGGCCAGAGAGTACGTTACAAAGGGCAGTACGTTGTTGCACTGCTACGAGTTAGCGAAAGGCCACACTCAAAGTCATTGATAGCAAGGAAGTCAATGATGTTTCGCAATACTGACTGGGAGTTTTGGGGGGCCTGTACCAGGCATCGGAATTTCTAGGATAGTGGTAATGGATAAACAAAAGATGTTGGTGATCAGCGATTTAGCTAGTTGAAAACTCGATAGAGTCGTGAGACTCTGAGGTGATTTATGGCGACTTTGGTTTTTAACAAATTGATAAAATAACGTTCTTTCGTGTGAAAGTATCAACAATACAGTAAACTTGAATTCCAATGGGAGGGATATATGGTGCTGATAACAGTTCTTTGAATATTTGTTTTCTTGTCGAATGAAACTTTCGAGTTTATTTTCTTTTACATTGTTTCTTTTACGTGGTATTATCGGAATGGTTGGAGTTAAAATATCGAGGCAGGCAAAGACAACCTTTCCGCAGAACTCAGTATACTGTGAGAGTTCAGTATTTAATATACCAGACTCAGGTACATGATGTCGAGGGTAAAGGAGAAAATTGTAACGCATGTTTGCCTCCATTCATATTTTAATGGGCATAGGAGACTGTTCTAACGGATGGGATTAATTGATAAAGCTTCAGGTGCTCTGAAGCAAAAGTCGGCAGTATGCAGACACTGTAACGTGTTATTAGCATCTTTTCTTAGAAACCCAAAGTTGCTACGCAGCGAGTGAGGCTATGACCTACTTTGTTTATCTACATGATCGAGCCCGTACTTTCCCATGCTTGTCGATCCACGCTGGTTACCATTGGTTAATGCACTACTGTTGATCACCATCGTACGTTTACTCTGGACGATTCGCAAAGGAATTGCTTTTCTCCGGCTGTGGAAAGAATGCATATTAATGACGTAATGATTTCTGAGGACTAGATGTAGTTCGGAATTTGCAAATGATACTGAAGCACTGCTAGGTGTCTTTACGTATCCTGCTGGTGTTTGGCAGTGAATCGTGAGGGAGTCGCAGCTGTTTCTGCTGCTGATATAATTTTGTAGTTGTTTCTACGGTAGCGCATCAATGCGAATTTGTCTGCCTTGACTTTTCTTGTAGCGGCGTTAGGCTCAGGGCGTATGATATCACATATATTTTCATTATCGTAAACCTAACCTGCAATTCTCTTCGGTAATTATGAGTGTATTTCCCCGTCGAAGAAACTACTTAAGATTACCACTTTAATGTCGATGATATACAAGAGAAAGGGTGGAATGCCGAAGCCATTAAAAGTAGAAGCCATATTGTTCATATCACAATTTCCATAAGATATATGCAGGTAACAGGTTTACGAATAATACCACATGATTGGAATATGAAGTTTCCACAGTAATTCCTCTTTCAAGCATCTTTTGCTCGCCCTAGTTCATGCGTTAGTTTCTATGTATCATGCGTCCCGTCCTAAAGCCACGGTACGTCATCGGAGGATACGACTAGCATAAGAATTTTCCACCCCAGCGTAACCCTCCTTATTTGACGAGGTTTATTTACGAATGACAACAATGTAAGGTAGGAAGCTGACTGACGTTGTCTGTACGATGTCAGCCATCTCATTTATTTGATTTTGTAAATGTTCTTAACGGGAATGAGACAGCAGTGTTCTGCTGAGAAAGACAACAGGTTATCTAAAGAATGTAAAAGCGTGGCTATCATCTGAAGATTAAAGCAGGACTGCCACGATTTTGACGAAGAGACGATGTTTCTGCGGGGTTAAGAGGGGATTGAATTGAAGTGCTTACAAAGCAATGTTCTTTTTTCAGTGGTTGATCTTTGTCAAAGTTGAGAAGATGATACAGGCAGGAAGCTGCTCTTAGTGTCTGATCATTAAGTCTCCTTGCTGCTTTACTGCTGTCTTTGTAACTTTTATCCACGTGTTATTGTTGCTGGTTAATGTCTCTAAGCCGTTTATGATGTTCTACTATTGTGATTAACTGTGGTTTGTACCTAGCTATGATTGTATTGCATGAGTATTCAGCGATGGAGACGGAACTTGCACGAATTGCAATGACCCTTTCCCACTAAGATAACTCCTTTCCGATAGAAACAAGATCTAATCGTTGACGTAAATAAGATATATGTTTGGATCAGACCCTCATCGTTGTTTAACATAAATGCTCCATGCTAAATCGGACAATATGTGGCTTTTCGTAAATTAGAAATTGAGCTCCATTACGGAAGTGTTCACATTCAAGTAGTGACCGTTGAACTCATTCAGCTCCTCATTTTCGAGGTGAGGACAGGGTTATCAAGGAAAGTCGTTTCCTTTTTTATAGGTGAAAGCTTAAATGATGCATTATTATGTATCACCCACGTTGTATTCAAGGTTAGGGGTCTACCACACTTCATTATCTTATTACTTTACATTTTTTGGTTGAAAGGACATCCTTTTTGTGATGTAAAACAATATTTGCTTCTAGCAAATGGAGGGCTGAACTGTCATGTGTTTCGAAGATTACACTTGAAATTTGGGAAAAAGTGAGCAAGTGCTTGAAGAGCTAAGTGTAGTGCGTGAAAGGCCTTTAAACGATGACCGATCAAACGAATTTACATCAAATCTTTAGACAAAAAGTAAATGAGAAACAAATTCTTACGTCGATAGTTTTCATTATTAATCATGAAAAATGGTCTTTCCTAATAAAGAAGTACAGTTAGTCATCTGAAGCCCTTTCGATGTAGGTAACTCAGTCAACGTAGTGATCAGTATGCAAGAACATTGAATGGATGAAAAAGCATGAAGCTGAGTTAGTGCATGCCTCACTATTTTAGCTGTACGTTGTAGTTGTGAAGCCCACTTCAGACGAGGAAGAGCCAGTGACGTATTTGCATTGCATGTCTAACATTGGTATGAGTAAATAGCAGGTTATTGTAGTTTTTGAAATACCACTTCTGTTACCAAAAGGAAGTTGATGAATCGCATTCAGGAATTCTGATAAAGTTTAATACAATCTGAAGTTAGTTTTATTGCCTTATGACTAGTGAAATCACAATATAAAATCAATTGGTTACGTAAACAATGTAGCTGAACGGATGACACAATCGGTACTCAGTTAGTACAAGATAATTAATACAAGGTGATCCAAGTTGGTGCTTTCTTTTGGTACTGATTTTTATATGTGAAGTTTCTATGATAGTAAGGTCATCTTTATCATTTCCGTTTTAGATTGTGTTTATATTGAAAGCCAAAGAGCCGATGTTCCCTATTTCATCTGCTCTATTCGGGACTTCAGAAAGGTAAGGCCTTTCCCATATCCATCTTACACATGTCATGGCAGGTTTTATCACATCACTGCCTTCTTACAAATTTATTTTCCAACCAAGCACTGCCGTTGTGGCTCCTTGGGTAATATTCTGCTCTCGACCTTTTTTCTTATACCTTTCATTTATTTTTACTTGGTATTCCGTTTTAGAGTAAACGAGATACCGTATTTGTGAACGTCACGTGGTTTTACCGTCCTTGTGAGGTACCAGCGTCAGTTTACCAACTCCTTGTTCAGGACAGGAATACTGAAAATGGTAAGAAAGCTTCATTTTCTGCTATCTTTAATTAATGGAGAGCATTGAAGCAATTTCGGGGTGCACAAATTAGGAGGGGGCACTTGCCTATGGGGAAATTGAAAGGAGACACACTGCTCTGCTGTCTTCACACTTTTCTGTTTGAACAGCGATTGAACGCCCTCATTTAAGACTTAAAAGAGCAGTGACGTGACGATGATACGAGTGCAAAGGGCGTACTGGAAAATCTAAAGATAAACAGATGCCAAATGTTGTGTACAATATTCTGATTGGTATAAGGTCAGTACGATTGCATTGATTTGGTCCTGCACAAGGGGCCTATTATTAGATGCTATAGAAGACAGGAAAACTTAATCTGTTATCAGTAAAAATGGGTTAGGGTTCCCGCTAGATATGAGAATGATGTTTGTACGAGGGCGGTAGTACTTTTGCATAACTTTGGATTCATGTTGGCAAAACTTTAGTTTAAAAGGCTCTTTTGAAGTCGAAAATCTACTAAAACCAGAACCGAAAATTGCCCCAAATTTCCCATTTAAACAAAAGTTAGAAGCAGATAATGATTCTACCCCATTGTTGGCTATTTATTTTTTACGATTTGACTTGCAAGAGCTTACTTCAAGAAATTTGAAACAAAACTTGAAAGAAAAAAAATAGCCAAAAGGACATGTTGAGACGTGATAGCTGATGACCTTGGTAGAGCTTTCCTCATATCTAATAAACTGTCGCGCCGACACCCAAACATTTTCACCATTCATCGCTAAGTACCGTGAGACGTAACACTACGAGGTTACATGTAGGGGCTCCGAAAGCAGAATCCCCATCCCCAAAGCAGAATCCATATCCACAAAGCAGAATCCCCATCCCCAAAGCAGAATTCCCATCCCCAAGGCAGAATTCTCATTTCCAAAGCAGAATCCCCATTCCCAAAGCATAATCCCCATCCCCAAAGCAGAATCCTCATCCCCAAAGCAGAATCCACATCCACAATGCAGAATCCACATTTCCAAAGCAGAATCCACATCCACAAAGCAGAATCCACATCCACAAAGCAGAATCGGTAGTGGAAAAATCAAGATCATGATAGTTGACATAGACAATATCTTTGCCAGCAAGACAAGAATGCCAATGACCGTCTTTACATATGATTTTTATTCTACAATTTAAATCTTTCAAATAGGAAACAAAGAGAGACTTATTAACCATATTGAATCAAATAGAGAGAGTCGGTGCTTAATGTAAAGTTATATAGATATGTACAGAAGAACAAATTATACCACTACCATTATACCACATTGAAGATACACCACGCTCAACATTTAACAAAAAAGAAGTAAATTTTTCTGTCAATATTCAGGTTTTTGCTCATGGGGTTATTTTAGAATATCAAAGACCCTTTATTTGTGCTTGTGTAATTTGTAGCTGCGTAGTATAAGAATGGTGCCGTCTTGGTTTTTAACAGTCTCGAAACTTTCATTCGTTCTTTGATGCAACATTTTATTTCAATTTCTCCCAACAGGGTCCTCAGACCATGTTCTTGAAGATCCAAGGGTCAAGCAAAGAGAACTATTTATATCAGATGCTGTAGACACATATCCTGCAACCGCTCTTAGGTAACATCTGATACTCCTCTTCTTTTTTAGTAAAAAGTGCTGTTTCAGAAAAACATTAGAGAGGTGGGAACAATGTGACGAAGATCCTCAACATTGTACAAAAGAAATCGAAAGAGTTCGGAAATGAGTCTAACTCAAGATAGATTAAAGGACATTAAGCACTGCATAACAAGTTATTAGCGATAAGAATCAAGGACAGTCAAGTCACGGTGGAGTGCGCATGTCGACTGTGTTGTGATCCGCGTGGTTGATCTAAGGAATAATAGCGACTGTTGCATGTTTTAAGTAGTTTATGTACAAATATCTTTAGACAAGTTTTTTGATCTCACAATAATGGGGTGCTTGTGCCTATTGTTTACTTTTCCTTGCTTTTAAACTGTCAATCGACAATTAGATCAACTTTGTAAGTAGTCGGCTTTGAATTGACATCATAAGATTCAGATTGAAGCTCAGCTTGTGAAACGATAGCTTGAAGAACAATGAAGCGAACGTGAGTAATCTTGCTGTCATTGAAAGTATTACATGCGAGGGTGAAAGTGGACATCTCCGTACAAGCTGATAGATAATGGGGGGAGAATTTGAAAAGAAGTATTTATGTCTGAGGGCTTTGTGTAACCTCCAGCAAGATACTTTCTGCTGCTGTTTAGAGAGGGGCAGAAAACACATATTTTCATTTAAGAACTGAATAGCAAAAACTAAGAATACAAAGGAAGTTAAAAAACCAAAGTACCTGTCCACCTTTCCCCGCTTTTGCGCCAATGTTAGAAGAATTTAGATTGAGCATGTTAAATTTGTTTCGACGATCAACTTAACTCCTGACCTCTCGAATTCGTGGCCAGTTGTTACACCTCAGGGTATTGGAGCCTCGTATTAAAGAAACGGAACTTATAAATCTTAAGCACGCTACTCGTTCTGGAATCTACTTGATGCTGTGCCATGTGCTAGTCATACAGGGCGATGCATTTCGTGAGCGATGTATCGCTGCAGAAATGGTATCTCATATCCATGCATTGCAGGAACCTGAAAAGGATTTTAGACTTATTGTTTTAAAATATACTAGGACGATAGAGTGCATTTCACAAACTAGAATTTAACCCCAGGACGCACGTATTTGCGTTGTGAAATCAGTCATTTGAGCTATGACGATCCCTGATTATCGTGTACTCTTTTTTGTAGTTGTAACATTATTTCCCAATTGTCGGCTTGTGGATATCCACATCGATTTCTATAGACAGAAATTGAAAATTCACACGAAGAGGTGATTGTTTTTATTAAGAGCTGTAACAGTTGGATAGTTAGCGTTTCCTATCAATATCTCGTTTGTATACACATGACGTTTTGGAGCAGTAAAGATAAAGCGTTCCGCTACTGTGTACACATACTTTTATCCCCCATGGCCATAACAGGCACTTTGGCTTCCTGAAGTTAGTGGTGTGTACGTTCTTAATGTTTTCATTCACGCTCCTTGTCGTAGAGGGAAGATTTCAATAGTGGCATTTTCAGAGATTAAATCCAACGTCAAAGAATACACATCGAGGGAAGATAACTGGTTTTACATACTGCGCTATAATCCGGAGTCAAGGTAATATACTAGTCAGCAAGATTTGTGGCTTAATATTTTTCTGTTGTATTCTAAAGCTGGAATAATCAGGATAGTTCTATTAATAAAGTTTCATTAAATTAACTCAGTATTTATAAATAGGGTAGTTCAGATCTCATATCGATCAGTGGAGCGATGGAGAAGTTAATATACTTGTTAATGTCGAGTTTATTGCTAGATTAATGATTTCTGTCGTCCCACTTCTCTGCTAAACGTTTGTTACAAAACCAGTACTGAGAGGGAGTGACCTCTTTTGCCGATGTAAACAGCGTGTATTCTTTAACGTTTGCAGTTCCTTCGTAAGGGCAATGATGGATTAAATTTATAGGTGTTAAATTAGAATTTCTATAAAGCGTTAATAATTAGAATTCGCCAAATATCTATTTACAACCTTTCCGTTTATGGCGTGCTGAGGATGTGCAAACGAAAAGAGGGCAAAAACGTCACCAAAATGCGACTGCAATTAACGAACTGAAGTAGAAGGGAACGAGACATTCTCTCTAAATTTTGGCATTTTTAAGAGAAAAAGACAACGTTTTACTTTTCGGCAACGCTCACATGTGACATATGAAGTGAAATTGTATTGCATCCATAAGTTTAGTAGAGACATCAGAACGTAGGAAGTTTGTGATACTAGCTGCCAATGTTTAAATATATATTTAGATTTTTTGGTGCGAGTTTACAAACCTTGAAGACTAGCTGATTATGGTTTGATATTCTTTACACTATTGTGCTTCGAAAATAAGTCAACTGTGCCTGAATAAAAAGCTTCAGAATAAGTTGCTCCTAGATGAAGTTCTCGTGAATAAGATACTCCTGAGTATCATGTTTCTGATTGAGATGCTCTGGAATAACATGCTCGTCGTTGAAATACTCTTGAATTAGATGCTCCTGAATATGATGTTCCTAAATGAAGTATTCCGGAATAATGTATTCGTCGGTGAAGTTCTCTTGAGTAAGATGCTCCGGAATAATATGTTCGTCGGTGAAACTCTCTTGACTAAGATGCTCTGGAATAATATGTTCGTCGGTGAAACTCTCTTGAGTAAGATGCTCCGGAATAATATGTTCGTCGGTGAAACTCTCTTGAGTAAGATGCTCCGGAATAATATGTTCGTCGGTGAAATTCTCTTGAGTAAGATGCTCCGGAATAATATGTTCGTCGGTGAAACTCTCTTGAGTAAGATGCTCTAGAATAGTATGTTCGTCGGTGAAATTCTCTTGACTAAGATGCTCCGGAATAATATGTTCGTCGGTAAAACTCTTCTGACTAAGATGCTCCGGAATAATATGTTCGTCGGTAAAACTCTTCTGAGTAAGATGCTCTGGAATAACATGTTCCTCAGTGAAATGTTCGTAAATAAGATGCTCCAATATTTGTACTAGAGAATTCATTGGAGAGTTACCAAAGTATACTGACTTTGAATGACATTATTAGCTGTGATTCTTTCGTGTACGTAGATTAGTTGACCTAATTGATAATAGTTCGCCAGTCATGTGCATTGCCGTGTTGGTAGCTTATACATGTGCTAATCTTGACCGGGAAGTACGTAAAGATTTGATCCCAAAACGTAGAGCATAAGATATGCAGGAATGATAACCTTTACGCATTTAAAAGTCGTCCTTATTCAGAATAGCTTTTATAAATGTCACATTGTTAGAAGACTTCAGTTACAAAATCTGAAATGTTCGAAGTAAGCTGTTCGATTTGTTGGCTTTTATTATTGTTAGGAAGTTTAACGGGTAGCAAATAAACTGAAAGATAGCTTTTGATATATAGTAATATGTATTCTCTGTTTGTGTTGGATTCCATGATGATTAAGTAACTTGAAGATAGATGTTTGAACTTGTTCATTCTAGGCAACACGTAAATATGTTAACAAGCTGTTGTCTAAAGTTATGACTATTTGGAAGTACAAGTTTGGGACTCGATGGAATTATAATCTGGTTTGAGAGACTCGAAACATGATACAAAGGACAGATTCATCGCAAAGTCACTGTTTTAGTGGGCTCGGGGCACATCAGCCAAAGGCAAAATTTTACTGCTGAAACAGATCAAACATGTTTATCGGAGTAATACGTGTCTGAAGAGGGAGATCAGACTTGAGATAGAATAGCAAACGGGATTGGACGGGTGACATCGACGTTTTAATGGGATTCGCATTGTGTTCAGTGAACTGCGAATCATTCGTATTAGAGCTCAACCACGACTGCAATCCCTCTGAATACACGGTATCTGTGTGACTACAATTAGGTTGGATTTATAACATACTAATCTGTTGTCATAGCTGAGGGATTTAAAAAGACTGAAAGGGAGAAGTTATTATTGCATCCTAAGGTTCTATGTGAGTAATTCATTTTAGAACAAGTGGATCTTAATATTGTATTGAACTTCTAGTAAACTAGATTACTTGGGCATGGATACGAGGCACAACGCTGTCATAGTATTTCTACCACAAGACACTAGCAGCCGTTCTCTCCCTTATAATTACGTTGAGCAGATTATTGCTGTTATGGCAAAGTGCAGAGAATCTCTTGCATGGTGAACGTTCCTTTTCATGGCATTAACGCATTTCTTTTTTTTAGGCGTCTTGCAAATACCAAGGGGGAAATAAGAATTGGGCCGAGTCATCAGGTATATTTTTTTGTTTTTTAATTTTGACCCTGTTTGTGTTCCACGCTCAAGCTCTATTACTCATGGTAAGCTCCTGTAGATCTTTAAGTAGCCCCGCCCCTCCCCTCCCCTAACCCCAATGCACGACAAATTTGCTGAAAATGTATATAATGTCAGCTTTTACCGTAGGAGTAAATTTTATTTGCAACGAACCAGTGGTTGTGCTGATCTATTATACTGGGTGATCCTTTCTTTAAACTCTAGATAGGAAAGATGCGAACCAAAAACAGTAGTAATGTGACCTACAGATATCAGAACTATACAAGCTGCGAGTCTTTCCTACTTGAATCATGTATTTTCGTGCAGTTGTTTTAAAAACAACTGTAACAAGAGCACAGGTTACATTACGTAACTACAAAATTTGTGGCAGTTACTATGAGCTAGTGTACAGAGAGATAGATAGAAGATTTAAATCTGTTTTACTGGAATGTATATATATATATACATATTTATTTGCTTGAGTCAATGAAATGGCACTGATGAAGCTAATAGCGAAACAAAAAAGGTTGCTGGTGATGGTGAGAATTCGGGATCGACTACCCGGATTGTCGTTATTAGTATTGCACTATTTAGTGCAATGGTAAAGTCTTCGTTTTCGGTGTGGGAGATCCTGGGTTTGATCCGGGCCAGCGCCATAACCGCTTCATGTTTAATCAGTTCTATACTATGTAGTTCATGACTGCTTGTGTGTCTGCCTGAATATTTTGGAGATAGTAAGATTTGACTCGAGATATCTAAAGGCGACCCTGGAATAGGCCGTTTCCTAAACTACCAGACTTGTAGACTATATAGTGATTAAACTACAGACATTTGTATTTCAAAAATCTCTGCTCAAAACACGTTGAAATTCCTTAGATTCTTACTTTAGGAACCAGCATCAAATAACAATGTTTTGTTACAGAGATTTAATACTAAAAGCTAATATCTCAGTGTTAAGAAAGGGCAGCACTCTCAATTTTGGTCATTGACGTTCTTAGAAATAGGGCTACATGAAAATTGAGTCTTTTTTCCATAATTCAAACATTTTCAATATCGTGACGTCAAATTTTCCCTCCGCATTAACCTGGTAGCATTTCTGTTGTCACACACAACCATAAGATAGTTAACCTAAATATAATCACGTAGATTAACCCAGTGTCAGTGCTTGCCGATAATACAGTTGTATTTTTTGTTCAGCCATGTTTTTTATGTGAGCGTATAAGTTTACGTTAGCACTTGTGCGTCAATGAGCCGCAAAGGCATATCATTTCCCCTCCTTTTTGCTCGTAGGCACTGCTTCCTGAATGCATACCATACGATAAACGACCCCTGAAGGAATTAAACGACGAATGCCCAGAAAAATTGGTAGGTTACAATAGTTTTTGTAATTTGTTAGTAGTTAGTAGAATTACTTCAGCTTTTCTTATGAATCTACCGAAATTCATCGTAGTCATTGTGAGGTATATTATAGGTAAGCTTGGTATTTTAAATCACTAATCTACGTTACTTTGCAAAACTTGTCCAACTTGATTTCAAGTTTTAATTTCAATAATTGGATCGCGACACCCGCCAAATTTATGAATGTAAATTTCCCATCGCGCGAACGTCGAAGTGCAACAAAAGAATACCATTTTGTTATA
The DNA here is from genome assembly GCA_010016065.2 of Carybdea cf. marsupialis auct. non (Linnaeus, 1758). NCBI lineage: Eukaryota > Metazoa > Cnidaria > Cubozoa > Carybdeida > Carybdeidae > Carybdea > Carybdea cf. marsupialis auct. non (Linnaeus, 1758). Next base: position 40,010 of record JAAAKL020000162.1, read on the forward strand.
TAATATACTATATAATCACACAACGTTTCGGCACTCACTGTTGCTGTTACTATACGTTACTTTATTTGTGTATAACAAGTTATAAGAGTGGGTAGGGAGACCAAATGTTTAGGGTAGCGCTATATACTTACTTACTGGACACCATGATCGTTACCGATCGTTGGTCCCCATGGATAGCGATCTTTGATGCGGACCTTCCAGTGGTGCTTGTCCTGATCCATCACCGTGCTGACTCTGATGTCCTTGCTATCTGCCATCTGCTTGATATTACTCAGTTAGACTATATACACGTCTGAAAATCTTGTCATCAGCATCTCACTCATGTGTGAGCCAGTAAATAAGGAGCAATTGTTTTGTGACGAGATAATATCAATGACTATTTGATGCCGATGGCGTGTATGTGCAGTAGTAGAAAGTTATGCGTAAACCAATCATATTTGAGGATGGGTTGCGAACGAACTGCAAGGATGGTAAGATAAATACAGATAGGATATTTCTGGCGGTAGAAGTCTACACCATTACTTCAAATTTCGAACGGCACTTTCTTTACGACTCTCAATGATATATTATTAACAATCTGCTTGCCTGCTATTGAGGGACCTTAGTTCGATTTGACGCCAAACATATGACACAAGTTTTGTTGCCATTGTCGCCATTGTATGCTGGATTTGATTGTTCTTCTTTCCGGAAGATCTTATTTTCTTAGGAAACGGAGATATCGGAGAGCTGTATTTTCGCATGGAAAAAGGAGAGATGTAAAGGAAAACTACTTAATAAGTAGTTGTTGGGATCATACATATGGTTTGCGTGCCTGTCAATACGCAGATTTCGAGTGACTTTATTTCTCCAATTGTTTATCCTTAGACACAACCAGTGCGTGTAACATTTTATGCATCCAGTGTGTCAGATTGTGTCCCTTAATCACATTTTGCACTTCCCCTTTAATTTTCTCGCCCACTTTGTATACTAATATATGTTTGCTAAATCTTATTCAGTTGACTTTAATCTGCTTTCTTTCACCGTAGATATGGTCACCAAAATTAGGAGATGCCCCCTTGATGATGTACTTGCGGGCCTCGAGGTATGTGCACTTAAACGATAATGTGAAACGAGTGATTTATTGTGTGACATTGTATACTTTGCAACAGTGGTCCAAAGTGTAAAATTTCTGTGTTTGATAGAGTCGTCGTTATGAGCGTAATGACATTCATGCCAAAATCATGGAAAGGCAAATTATATTAGAAAAAATTAATGTTGTAATATTTGTAAAATTACATTATTTTAATTTATCGTTGATTGTTTTGATATACAACTGAAGTTTCCACAAATGTCATTTGCAGAGGACAACTTTTTTAAGGTGTAACGTAGTGTGGCATTCGGAAGTGTCTTTTAGTGCTTAGTACTTTCCCATTTTTAGGAGTATTTCCTCATTTTCTGGATTTTGTGAAGAAGGGGGCTCACCCGAGAAGGCTCTTCATATTCTTTCAGAAGATGCAACAACTGTCCATTCTCTGGATTTGGTAAGTACTGACTTTTTTCTAAAATAGCACTTTTTAAGGTTCTATTTTACACTAAAGAAACGCATCCCCTTCAACAGTTGCCGTGAAGTGTTGTGTTTGGAATTTCTGGTCGTAGCAACTTATGACCTGAAGACTATTTATCGGTAAATCCAGGAAGACAAAATGGGAAGAGTTGTTTTTGACCACGTGAACAAAAATATCCAGTCAGTTCAGATGCCATACTCCATTTACCCAGTTTTGATGTATTTGGATTTACCCCAACCCTACGTACCCCTGTTTATTGATCCCCCGGCATTGGGGTAGTAATTTCGAGACACAGACAAGCACATTGAGGTTGTTTAATGGTTGTTCAAGTATTGAAGAGTTAAAATGCGGTTAAGGAAGTTCCTTAGCCCCTTTTAGGGAAGGTCAAATTAGAACTTAGCAATATGAACTACAGACATTGCTTGCTCCTGTTTAAATAGATCGAAAGTGTTATCATTCTTTCCACGCCTTTTATTAACCCATCTGACTTCCTTATTTTGTTCTTAACCCCTTTTCATAACGTTATCAGGTGTATCCTATTTTCGCTGTTTCTCTTTTGATCATCTTCAAGTGTTTTCCTTAACCCCGATTTCTTTTAGCCCAGTATTTACTTTCAAGTACGTGCTGGTAATTTTTCGAGCTTCTAATAGCCACAGACCTTGTCGATGTTTATATAGAACGTTGTGTAATTTCGTGGTTTTGGTGTATATTGAGAAACAGTATCATTAAAAGCAACTAAGTGCATTGCCCTGCACATTGTTCTTCGTATTTCATTTTGTTTTTGTTTGGCAGCTCTGTGTCATAACAATACTTAAACTTGTGGTTATGACATGTTATAAAAACTTTCGTCAGTAACATTAAGTTTTCGTTCGTACTACCATTGTTTAGGCTGACATAAACCGTTTTATTCAACAGCCACATTGTATCAATATTTTGGTAGGCGTGCCTTGATCTTTGAGTTTCATACTTATGTTTTATTCCAATAGATTATTGTAGCTGTATACTGGTCATGGGTGTTTAATCAACATCAGTAACGTTAAGAGCTTTGATATTCTTTCTACATAATTGAATTTTGTTTATTTAAGATTTCTAAGATTAATTTCTTATTTTTATCTGCTTCTCTTTTGTTACAGCTGCACAAAAGTGAGTACGACATCAATAAAGCTCTTCATGCGTTAGTCCGCAAGCCCTTACCACAGGACATTAGACTGAAATGGGTAGATGAAGATAGGGTAAGGACGGTTTCCATTTTCTTACTAACCAAAATAAGGCGCCACTCTGTAATTGCTTATGTTGGTATCTTCTTAATCTTCGCAACACAACTTTTATACTGTTTCAAGTATAACAATTTAATCGACGGTTTCGACCGTAAACTATCACATCGCCATTCCCACCAGCGGAATACGTCGATTATAGAACGCTATTATAGAGATCCCATCGTAGATTCTGGGACTGTGATCCTGATCTTAGTACACATTTCCCAACATTAAGCTTCTGCTTTAGTGAGACATGATGCTGACACATTGTGAGCTCATGCTAAACTATGTTATTCGACATACCACAGTTGCTCAAGGAAACTCATTAATGTTACTACTTTTCCTTGCTATGTATTACAAGAATTCGGCAAGAAATATAGCAGTGATGACGTCACAGATCCCCCTAGCAGAGCTGGTATGTGCATCTCGTCAGTGCTTATGAGTGCTCAATTTGCAATCAATCAGATATGCTACAGACTAAAGAAGTGATAAATTTCGCAGAATTCTGTCTGGACACATCCATTATTGTTGTCTCTCTGTTTGGACACACCCGTTATTGTTGTCTCTCTGTTTGGACACACCCGTTATTGTTATCTTTCTGTCTGGACACACCCTTTTTTTCATGTTTCTAATTGGGTACATTTACAACTTCAGTCTTTTACTCTTTTTTAGAAGCGTTTTGTTAAGGGACTTCGACAATATGGGAAAAATTTTAACAAGATTCGGAGGGAGTTACTTCCGGACAAAGCTACGGTATGTTGTATTATATTATATTTACTGTTGTCCATTAGTCCGGAAAGGAAACTGTGTGCGAGTATCTCTATTGTTACAAAATCACTGGAAATCCTGGGATTATTCTTGAATTCTCTTCTGGTTGCCCGTCATTACCGAATTAGGAAGTACGATTTGGTATGGGTACTTTGCATAAGGTGAACTGAGGTTGTCAGGTCTTGTACGGTCATACCGCAATACTAACGACTATGTAATCACGTACGCGTATTTTGCAATTGTACGTGCCGAACTCAGGTACCTAAACACCTAGAACATTCACATACTATAACATGATAATGATAACATGTTGTACCCACGGTACAAACCACAAGATAATAATGCCACAGTCCAATCTATACCCATATTTTTGTATTCTGTTTCCGTTATCGTATTAAGTACTGGACTCGTTCAAACCATATCTCACTCCTGATTGAGAAGAGTATCTTGATAGGAGCCGCGTTGAGGATCTGGTGTTGGTAGGAACTGACGTCAGAGAGCAACATTGCATTGACCTTGAGTATAACTTCAATTACGAAAATCAGGTTACTTACCACCAGACACGCTTAGCACAGAACGCCCCCGAAGGTGGGGAAGGGTATGGGGAAGGGTTTCATAGCATTTAAACGGTAGAGGGAGATAGGCCAAAACCGGACGATGATTTTTTGTTTCTTTCGCAGTTTCATGTAGAGATAGCGTGACTGACCTTACAACGCAGAAACTCAGTTTTCACATTGTTCTCTCTATCTTTTGTAGGCGGAACTCGTTCATTATTATTACATTTGGAAGAAGACACCAAGCGCCCTTGCCTCACGTCCTCACAAGAGAGGACGACGTCACAATGTTTTGGGTAGGAGAACAAGATCGACGAAGCCTAAGGGAGCTGCAGCTAGTGAATTCTGTAAGTTGCGACTGCGCAAAAGTTTTCATGCGTTGTAAAGCTTGTCTTGCGTCTTGGATGCCGGAGGACCACCATATATTTAAGACAGGAATTCATAATCAGCTTGTTGCAACTGTTTACTGTGTAATGTATTCGGAAAGGTAAGCTCCTGCCCCACCTATGACGTAAGGAAAGTCTATGAAAGGATCCATTCTTTTGGCCAGGTTTCGTTAGCGCTTAGAGTAAACGAGACTTTGGGGGCTAATTTAAGATAAGCACCAGGCTTGTGTTTTGTGTCTTTGTCTGAAGGCTTTAAATCGAGCTCAACTGGAGCAAACTCAAGCTTTCAGATGCTGGTTCAAACGCGAGTTGGCTTTTGTAAATGTACCCAGTATTGTAGAGGATACTGTTCTCGGTTACTAACGACAGTGAAAGTCTCAACATATTCCAAAGCATCAGTAGATGTTAAAGCGAACCAAGATTCACCTGCTTACCAGAAACAATCCCACCATTTGATTACTGTAACATTTAGAAAAATAAAAGGAAGTAGGGCGGGAAGCCCTATTAACATTGTTACTTCATTTTGCACTGTCAGTCGTTATGTATCCACTGTGAGCTCGTTCCTTGTGAACGCTCCCAACTTTATGACTGTTTGGTTATTTTTTAGTGGACCTTAGTTCATGCAGTGAAGATGAGTTGGATAGCGAAGACAGTGATAAAGACCTCAGGTAGTAGTACTTAATTAGAATCATGTAAAAGTAATTATTACCTGTACTAGAAATTACTGTTATACCAGATCTGGATGGATAAATAATCAAAACCCCTTGAGCTACATAAAAGGAAAATATAATGTTTCTGAGCTCATTTGTCTTCATGCACACCACCCTTTAGTGAATAGTAACATAACAATATAGGAATAACAAAGGCACCAGCGGAACTCAGTGGTCGGCAGCTATTTTGTGTTGACTGTCGCATTCTTGGAGTATTGTGGTACCTGCGCCGTAGTGTGTTGTTTATAAGGATGACTTGCGTCATTTACTAACTTAAGTACATTATTCGTGTAGATCAAGAAATGCAGATAGGCTCTTTTAAAGTTCTCTTGAAAATGGCCACATTCGTTCAGCATACTTTAAACAATAACAGATACACGAATTTCGTCATCTTGATAAAGCTGCATGTGTTTGTATTTGAGAAGAGAAGGTTTGAAGTAAGAAGTTTGAAAAAATAACAGAGAGAGGAAAATGATGCCACCAACAGGACATCCTGTTCATCCTGTTGCTAATATAATTTTCAATTTTGTAAGCATGTATCTGTTCAAGCTACTTTGTCTGTTATGTACGCGCAAAGTCATTGCTTTAAATAGCATTACAAATGTGCCAAATTTTAAAGATTATTGAAGAGCTAATGTATAAATATACACATAGATATCATTTGAAGAAGTTAATGTATAAATACATACAAAGTTTCACAGCTGCACGGTCCACACTAAAGTCTGATTACAAACGGTCATTGTGAGGCAGCTGAGCCCGGAAGACTTGTTCTTAAAATGCCCGTTTTGAGTGTTTCAGGTGAACACGTATTATGGATGGCTTATGACAATATAGTCGCCTTATCCTGTTTCATCGGGCTGCTCAGGAGGAAGGGTCTTGTGGATAGAATTTAGCCATGTTAGATTGTTTATCGAGGATAAAGTGGTTTTACACGTTACGTATGGACACATACAATTACATACGCTATCGCATATGGGCAAAGAATGCGGATTTTCCAAGTCTACTACCCAGTGATCAGAGGTGCACCAACAACGAGAAACAACTACTAAAACAATTTCCATGCTTATTTTATTTCGAGTTTTCCACTCTACCCATCTATTTCAAACCTTTAAAGTTTTCTTGTTGGCTAACTTGTAAAGATCATTGCCCAATGCATCCGAAGTTTGAGTTGCAGAAACGTTCATCCGTGGTATTTGTGTATACCTGGTTGTCACATTCTACTTCGCTTAACTATTATCATGCCCTGTCTATTATTCTGGTGCTGCTTTGCGCACAACGAAGTACATTTATCACAGAGAAGAAATTGTATGTGATGGCATATTTCCTATTTCAGTAGTGTTGATTCAACTGAGGTACATTTCGCTATAATATTTATATTCTTAATACTAAACTATTGTCTATTTCTATTGTAGTTTATATTGCTGCCGACATTGTTTTGCAACAAGTAAGTATGATGCTCGAAAGGATTTTCACATGAATGTAGTTAACGTAACATTTTTCACCATTATGTCTTCTTGTTGGAACCTCTGAAATAAGGGGAAATATTATTACTTATGGAATATGTAGTGACCATCAAGTAATACCGAGACTATAATACTGACTCGTGGGGAGTTGTGAATAGTAGATACGTCAGTCCATACAGCAACCACGAGAAAGCGTGTCGATTCCCAAGATTTGCATTACTTTTTATAATCCTACCCTCAAAGTACTTTCATTCTTCATGTCTCGAGTGTTAATAGTTTCTACGCCCCTTGATGATTTCGACAGACAAGGCAGACATATAGTGATCACACTTTCTCGCCCCTCACATCATCCAGCATATCTTGAGCATTTTGTCACATCTATTGCGAATATCCAGAGTTAGCTGTGTTTCCGTATTCTGTACAGTACCAAGTAGTTAATTCTTATCAAGATGCCCCCAATAAGATCTATATTCATTTTCTTTTTCAAAACAGAATCAGCTAACTGGCATCATGCTGGTAAGGATAAGTTGTTAGTATGTTATGACTGCCGCATGTATTTCAAAAAGTATGGCAGAATGAGGCCCATAGACAAAAAGGTGGAGCCGCCGTCTTACATCTTCAAGGCAGCCTTTGAAAACTTAGAGGAAGAGGTCCTTTCTATCACAGGACGTATGAGGACAAGACGATCGTCGACTCCAGTTACCAACAATAATGGTCATAGCAGTAATATCAACAGCAGTATTAGGAATAGGATTTTACATGAGATACAAGAAGGTAACAACTTTTTTCTCGATCGATACATGATAGATTTGAAATCTTGTGAAGGCTGTAAACTAGCATTCAGTTACATTGTTTATTGCACTGCGTCACAAAAGTGCGTCTTCCGCAGCATTTGAAATGACTAAAGATAATCGAAAAAAAAGTAGATACGATGTTTTGGTGCATTGACGGACCGGCCCTAGTAAGATCATGATAGAGAATTATTCGTCGAATTATTGGACGACATGGGAGGATCCTAAAAGATTGAAGCCATGACCGATCTGTCAGTAGTAAAGATTTGTGGGTCAATGTAGGGACCTGTACAGACTGAAGTAATTTACGTAGAGGCATACCTAAGTATGTTAACCAAGTAAACGGCAAATGTGCTTGTAGTGGTAGGGAAGAGGTTACAGCTGCCGCGGTTGTATTAACTTTGCGTTATGGAATCTTTTCCGTTTTTTTAAACCAGAGTTTTAGAGGGTAGTAATTACGGATGCTTGGTAAATATCCTGTTTGGTAGCACAAGTGATTAAAATACGCCCATCGGAATATGAAGAGCTTCAGACAAGGATTAAGTGTACAATGGTTTATAGGAACACAAGAAAACGGTTGCATAGCAGTATCATAAGAGCACTTTAGGAAGTATTAGTGTCATATTTAGGTGTGTTGTAACGGTGCTTTGTGGGGAGAGATAGTAAAGAAATGGATGACCAGAGGCAGGATTGTTCGGCAGTCACTCAGTTTCGGTTTCTGCTGAAGGTTAAGTTGTAACTCTATTGCAGAGAGTCTACTTTGCCAACAATTATATCTGAGATGCATAGATAGATGCATCTTTGAGGATGCTAGGTAAATGAGCGACTCAAGTATACACAACTAGGAGCCCGTTGTTTGAATCCTCGACTTTTTGAACTTATTTCATTGTCTAAACGACAGGAATTTATTGGGACTTTTTGATAATCTTAACTGTCTTGACGATTAACAATTGAAAACATGTTTATTTAGTTCTTTACACTCGTGCATTTTATAGTCTATTCTCTACATTATTGCTTTTGCAGTATAGGAATTGTGTCTTCTTGCCATTTATAACTCGTAAGCTTTCTACCGCCTTCAGCCGGTCAATTTCCATCTTTTCTGGGCTCAGTTTATGACTTTACTCTTATGTTTCACCCGGTAAGTAGGATGCGAGGAGGCTCTATGCCCTTTGATTGTCATGTATAGGACTTCCTTTGACAATGGCAGGCTTTCCGTGCTAAGTGTTAAGGAAGGAGCCAGTCGATTATTATCGACACAACGATAAATCATCGATATCGATAAATTGAGTTGATTGAAATCTTGAAGTAATGATACGATGACAATGAATCGTTCGTAGTTTGGACCCAGTTGTAAATGTTTCGCTGGACACAAGTCCTTGTCTGGTTTGTATACTACGTCGATTTAAAAAATAGCTTGTCCTTTTATTGATGGACATTATCTGAGCTAAAATTTTAAAGTCAGTCGAAGTAGAATGCTCAAGATAATCATCTCTCATTTGATGACTCTGTTTATCTTGCAGCGCGACAGCAATCCCTGATGAGAAAGCCTTGTTCTCCATCAGTCAACAGTTCTGAAGGAAGCGAGAGCACGAAAGGAATGAAGGTAAATGTTGTGAAGGGCCTTTGAATTCGCTGAACACGCAAGTTAGACATGTTGTTCTGAATGACGTTATATTCGCTTTCCATCCGAAGGAGAAACACATAATACCGAAGCAGTTGCATTTTCTAGTTGATGGCCATAAAGAGTCGTAATAAAGTAAAAGAGAAATGTGTAATTAATGAAGTAGGATAAATTTAGTATTAATAAAGCAGAAACCTAAGAGAATAAAAAGAAGTCGAGGTCTAATAGCCTTGAGAATTCAGCCGCCATTCTTTGTATTGTGACTTAAATTCCTTTCCCCCCCTCTATTTGACAGAATTTCTTGTAAGACGCTAATTTGCTTGCAAATTATTGCCTTCGTAGATTTTCAAATGCAAAAATACATTTGAATATTTTATTTGTAATAGTTTACATTAGATTTTTAATCGTTTAGCTAAATTTCGGTTATTATTGCCAATGGATCACGTAGCAATTGAATTATTAGCCCTCATTGCAAACGTAATAGGCTGTGCTTCATTTGAATTAGATGTTGACCCTTTTTCATTGATTGTTTTCTCGAGATTTTTTTCACCGCTATTTTATCCGCTGATTTAACGTTCCTAATGCCTTTCACACTCGTATGTTGATCGTATTCGTTCATTGAGTCATCATGTGTACCGCACAACAGTTCGTGGAACTTTTCTAACATTTTTTTTCCTTTACATATTAGGACCAGGAAAGTGTTGAGAATGGTGATGATTTTAAGGATGATGTCGGAGACAAGAAAATGGGCGAGGTAATGATGATTACTTGTAATATTTTCGCTTGGCACTTAAATGCTGTCAAGTTGTAACTCGAAAATATTGCAGTCTCAGACGACTAAACTCAAGGTCTGTGGATGTACAATTTCAGTGTTTACTACTTATTTGCTTTGTTAACCTCCTTCTCTAAAGGTTTTTTTTATTGTCGTCATCAAAGGACTATAAAATTATGTTACATTGTTTCGGCTCATCGGTCATACAGGCATATTGCTTTCAGCGTACTGAGTACTCTCCAGCCTTCCAAGTAATGAGCAATAGTTTATTTAGTACTACGTCAAGACAACAGGATATTGTAGCACTTTACTATAATTGACTAGTAGCGAGAGGCACTTCATATTTTCAACATTCTATGAAGTGTGTTTGCTTCCTAGTCTCCAATGTTGTGCCGGCGCCTCTTGTTAAGAGTAGAAGTAGATGGAAGCTGTTTCAGTTCTGACATGACATCAATTAAACCTCTGCATCTATAATCCACATGTTGATTTTACTTCCACAAAATTTCGGCAAAATGAGTCAGTGCTTTACCCCGTTTTGATTGCAATTGCCATTGGCGTCGACCTAAAATACCGATAATGATTGCATCTCTATCACTATGTAATGTCTACTTTAATTCGTAATGTAGGTTTCAGACGAGTCCGATGTTTCCAGTGAAACCAGTAGCTCATGTGATAGTAACGAATGCCCACAAGAAGAAGAGCTTGAGGATAGTAGATCGCCAAGTGTCGACCTCAGTTCCAGTGAGAGGTTGAGTGATGAGAACAGCAGATGCTCAACACCGGATGTACCAAATGATCCCGAGTTGGATGCACGAATTCTCTCGCGTTTTAAACGAGCAAGCACAGACGATGAAGTTTCTTGTGCCAGATGCGACATGATATATACCGTAAAGAAGTCAAAAAAGCAGAAGATTTCTGTTGATGAGGTAATTCGGTTTGGTGATAACATTGAAATTTCATCACATTAGATTTTTGTCTGCCGCAGTGATGTTAAATGTTTCTTTTTACGGGGATATGTCGGGTATATTTAGGAATATCAAAGGGTAGTGTACTCTATGTTTGTACCCATGAGCATGTTTGTGTGATGTGGATATTGCCTGTCTTTGTTGTCAGTTTTGTTGTCGTTCTCAAAGTTTGCCCTAACGTGGCACCTCTAGTTAGGGGATACGCACTTGGTAATGATGGGCAGGCTACCAGAAAGGTCACTTTTAAAACAAGAGAACTACATATTGTATCAAAAGGTCCAGAAAACGTATTTAGGTATTTAGGTTCCTAATACGGCAGTGGCAATATTAAACTGTCACTCGTCGAATGTCATTCTTTGTTAATGGATGACGCTTGGACTGCCTATTGCTTTTTTAACCAGGACATTTTCATCTGTTTCTGTGTGTGCTTGTTTCCGTTCTTGTTACTGCTCTATTGTGATGCGAGGATGCTCAAACCTGATATAGTACAAACCCATTTATTGTCGTGTGACGTCACATTAGCGATGACGCAACACCAAAGCCGATCTGATTCCAGATGACTGGGCAAGGTTGAACCGGTTGTGCTAACACTGTCTTTTGTAAATTCACGGTAGAGACAGTCTGTTTGCCTTTTGATTGATTCACCTCCAAGTGTATGATCCTTCCATTGCCTTTTGCTATCGAGTTAACCAAGGACGTGTCCACACTCGCAGAAACTCGAATCGAGGAGCTAGCAGTGATTTTCAACTTCTTACTCTTGGCTTTAAGTCGGGAGCGCTCTACAGGTGATCTCCTTCCTGTGACGAATCTTTCAGCCTAAATAGAAGAGATAGGAGTAAAATTAGGCAGTAATGAGTGTTTCAGCCCCCCAGCAATATCAGTTATCTCTTGGTTACTGAGATAATTTATTAGGATTCAAATGCAGAGCAAGCCGTCTAGTGCTACACAACACCAGAGTAGTCAAGGGCAAGAGTGAAACAAGTAACTTAGTGTACTGATGAGCACGTAACAGAGACAATTATCTGCGTAGTAAATACAATAAACACAAGTTTCTTGATATGAAATCACTCAAGCACACACATTAGCAGATGGACTGTGGCGAGTTTTAATAAGAGCCCATTAGCGAAGAAATCTCCGCAAAAAGGAATAAAGTAACCGTCAACAGGCGTACAAGAGCAACCACAAAATTTGCAGGTACAGGGTCAGAGTGTTCCTGCGTCGGTCCTTTTCCTCCCCCAAAAAATGTAGACTACAAATGTAGGTGTATTTGTTAATACTTAGCTCGGTAAAGCCCACATCAGAATAACCTCGACCCCAACGCAGTCGTTTTTGTCGATTTCTGCTGTCTTTCATCTCAGTCAAAGTGTCTTGAGTCCCCAACACATTTTGCTGTAGCAGCAATGCTTGTGGAGCATGACTATGAAACTTTGAATTTTAAAAGAATATTCAACACACAATGACATAACAGGACTAACGCTGTAAACGATTGCTTTGTTTTGAAGTCCATTTTTGCCCGTTGTTTCAGATCTCGAGTGATGCAATATTTAGCTATATAAACAAAGGTTTAAATGGGTTTGTGCTTTTGGAGTGGCAGAGGAGACTGCTTTCTTGGCTATTTTGTCCTGCAAAGCTTTGTGCTCTTTATGATGTCATACTGTTTTATATTGATATGATTTGAAATATTACAAGGAGCACATACCCCCAGTGCCCCGGACACCTAGGTGTATGAAATTGGTTTACTTTTGTTACTTAAAAAGACTGCGCACATTACCAAGCAAAGTAAACTTTTGTGAAGTGTTTGAGATCAAAGATGTTGCTTGTATGTAGTACCTTCTAGGGAGGATAATCTGATATAGAATCAAAACTACTAGCTGACAAACGAGTACAATTGTACCCCTCTCTGTATTTTGAATGCATTTCTGTAGTTACACCAATGCTGTTGGTATACTCATACAAAATATTTTTCTCTCGATCTAGCCATCGGCCTCTGCATCATGCTCTACATCGTCGAAAGATGCGTCGAAATCTTCGCAAGATAAAGAAAAGGAGAAGTGCAGAGGAAGCGATATGAAACGAGAGCCGTCCCCAGTGATTCCGTCAACACCTGCACATGTAACCTCTCATTACGAAGCTGCTTTACGAAATTGCTTGCAGCAAGTCGGCGCAGATCCGCGTATGCATTCGCATTTCCCACTAGTGTGGCCCCATGTGAATCCCCCGTTACCTCATGAAGTAGGAATGCATCATCATAGACCACGAAGCCCCGTTGAACCGGGTCCTGAGTATGGAAACAAATTTGGACATTTATTAGATTTATTTCATAGACATGGAATTCCTTTGGGACATTCTCCAGGACATCATGAACCCGGAAACCACTCGTTTCCAGGCTTTCCGCGCCATCCACCTGGTGGCCATATAGCTTTGGATGAACTGGCCAGACGGTCACCTCAGCAACCTGTTGATCCATTGACTGGTTTACCATTGCTATGGAACAACTCTCACTTGCATTCCCACCACCATATGCATACCCATCTTCATTTACATCCAAACGAACAACATCGTGCCCACCATGGACCCCATGAGCAGCATCCAAACTCAGTTGGCGTTCATCAGCCACCCCCATTAAATCCGTTATTAGCTTCTCAGATGGATCACAACTTAATAAGGCACCATCCAGAGTTACTAGCACATGTACAAGATCCTCGCGTTCGGTCAGGGCTGGGCCTTGGCGGAATGAGTGGCCAATCCGGCATTGAGAGTAGTGTTGTAGCAAGAGACATGGCAGCACGTGACTTAGCCGCGCGCGATCTAGCTGCACGGGACTTGGCTGCTCGAGATCTTGCCGCACGTGACCTTGCTGCTCGAGAACTGAGTGCTAGAGAGATACCAGTTCGGGAACTTGCAAGTCGAGAACTTGGTCATAGAGAACTTAGTGCCCGAGAAATGGCAGCTCGAGACCTTGGAATACGAGAGGAAAATGTAAGCCAAGCCGTACTTCAGGACTATATTAATTTGCGATACGATCCGGCTGGATATCATGTATGGTTATCTCAAATGGCTAGACTTCATCAACATCAGCGCGGAATACAAGAGCACGGCCCGGGAGCACTTCATCATCTTCGACTCGCTGCAGAACGAGAGGAGTATCTCCAATACCTGAGGTCTCGTGAACATGAAGGCAAACTAAAGATGGACCCACTATTAATGAACGAAAGGCCAGGTATTAGAGGGGAACCTTACCCGTTTGCTTTGTCCAATTATTTCGAGAGTTTACATAGGATGCAAAGTCAGACAAGTCCGGGAATCAAACCGGTGACGATCGATCTTTCAAAGGATTAAAGTTATCGATACTGCGTGATGATACGATGCTGCATAAAGTACTCCTAGAACATGTGCTTTGATACCAAAGTATTTGTAGCAGTTAGTGAATTTAATTCTAGAAGCCGTATTACTTGAAAGTAGTACTGACTCGAAAGCAGATTTTTGTACATAGGTTTGTATGTGCTTTTGTTAATACTTAGTGGGAATAAATTTCTTAAGAACGGTTAAGAGATATTACGATAATTGTTGTTTGTCCACAGTAGATTTTGTTTGGTTCAGTGAGTATATTTTACAAGCTACATAAGCTGATATTTATATTGACAAGGTTTGATATTATTTGAAGTACCGTAGTAAGTTATTATTAAGTGACCATGCTGGAGGTACTCTCGTCAACGGAGAGATGTTAGACATTGTAGCGTTGATAGGGACACTAGTAATATCTTTCTGTGTGTTTCACGTCAGTTCGAAATTTAATGGCGTATTTGAACACGGTTTTCAAAGGGCAGTACAAGAGTTTGGTTTTATTAGGAAATTTCGATAAGCAATGGAAATTCTCATGACAACTCATGAACAAAATTGGATGATTACTCTTCCATAACGTTTCCTTTGTAGGGGGTAAAGTCTTCGACAAATTTTCTTCAATATTAAGAAACCTTCAAGATTAAGGCAAGAGAAATACTCGAGGACGATCTGAGTAACCGAAAGAGAAATCGTATGACGTAAATCCAGGTTGATGTTGCCAGATTGCGCCACAAATCGCGGATTGGACAATAATCGAATCGATGGCCAAAAGTTTTATTGATTTTGATTCAGTATTCAAGATTTGGACGACAAAGCAGTAAAAATTAGACTTGAAGCTGACGCAAAATGTGCGACATTGGGCGACTCTTGTGCATAATTTTGGCGACCAAGTACATGGCCGGTATGGCAATTACTATTAAGGGTCACCCACAGCCTGTGTGCCTTTCACT
This sequence comes from Carybdea cf. marsupialis auct. non (Linnaeus, 1758), assembly GCA_010016065.2. Taxonomy (NCBI): domain Eukaryota; kingdom Metazoa; phylum Cnidaria; class Cubozoa; order Carybdeida; family Carybdeidae; genus Carybdea; species Carybdea cf. marsupialis auct. non (Linnaeus, 1758). The sequence goes on from JAAAKL020000162.1 coordinate 55,132, forward strand.
TGCATTTACGTTATTTCAGTAATACTGGGACATCCTTTCGGTCCTTAAATAGAGTTTTATGCGTTTCTTTTTATCATCTTATGAATGACATTAAAACGGATACCCAGTTTTTGGCTCAATATAGAACGACGTTTGTGAAGATATGTATCGCACACAGTGAGAGGGCAGCCAGAGTTAATATTTGAATTATCTTGGTTATTTATAGACAGTTTCATATGCAATAGAATTTGGGGTATGATAAGCTTCAGTGAGGACCGGGAAGCATAGAAAACGGAAAGGGGGTAATCGTGGAATTAGCTAATGTTAAATGTAGCGATAGGTTTCATATCCAGAATGTCTGATGTTTTCGTTAAACCCCATAAGTAGGGAATCCTTACTCTAGTACCCCGAATGTTATACGACTGTCAGGGACAACAAAGTCTGCCGGTTTTAGAGAGTGACAGTTGATAGTCAACATTAGTAGCTACCGTATTCCTTGGGAAGCTTACACTTGGCGAGAGAACATGTTGATAGATTGCTCTAGCGTGGTTATTTATTTTAGGAAATTAAGGTGTTATAAACGGTTGGGTTGCTTGGTCTCGTTAAAAGGGTCTACTGCTAAGTAGTGCGTTTGTACCTTTTTGACTTGTGAAGCTTCAGGAGGGAAGTAAGAGAGATTGTAGTATAAGCTATCGTGCAGTAAAGTAACGTATCACCAGGTTCTTCGTTAACTCCAGAAGCTGCCACAACTCCATGATATCGTCTTGAAGGAGTTCTTAGTTTGATCATTAGTTCTTTATCTCCTCCCGTCGAATTCATTTACATCGCAACGTATTTACATATTTCATGTTGTGTTGGCTTTACATAGTAATTTTCCAGCGGTCTATTTCATGTTATATACAACCACTTAATAAGAACGTTCTTACAGTATATTGTAAATATACTTAGCTATTTAGACAGGTATTTCAACTACCAGAACAATGCTACATATCCAAATTGACTTTCACAGCGAACTGACTTTACTTCTCCATGGGACCACTGAATTTTGAACATTGGTGTTTTTGGCCAAAAGGACAACCCAGAGAACCCGAAAGATGTAGTGTATG